>JALJVW010000119.1:104723-153697 GCA_024865655.1 Emberiza elegans | reverse complement strand
GGGCAGAGGGGTCAAACTCACTGTGTTGTCCCTTGTTTTCCCAAACCAGGATTACCCATTGCCAATCCCAGGGAGGCTGCGAGGAAGAGGAAGCCTGGGACACTGAGGCAGGTGAGGAGGAAGAGTGCCCCTTTCCCTCTGTGTTGCTCCATCTCCCAGCCCAGCACGGCCCCCGCTGCAGCACAGCCCTGGGGGATCTCCTTGCCCTGCCTGTGGCACGAAGGCAAATCCCATCCTGTCCTTGTCCTTCCCCTCCCAGAGCAGGAGCTGAGCATGGAGCAGAGGGAGGACAAATGCCCATGGGCAGAACCTGGTGGAAGAGGGCTGCTTGGAGCGGCCCTCAGGGCGCAGGAAGCCAGTGGGGAGGAAAAGCCCCGGAGATGCCACATGAGGAGGGGCTGTAAACGCAGCTGGCGGGGATCTGAGGGGGAAAGAGCAAGACTGGCCCAGGAAGGCGGCCGGAGATGGAGCCAGAGCTTGGAGCTGGTGCTCCATGAGCAGGGTCATGATGGGGAGAAGCCGCACACATGGGGAGAAGCCGCTCCCACCTGATCCTGCGAGGACCCACACTGGGGAACAGCCCTATGAGTGTGGGAAGAGCTTCAGCCGGTGCTCCCACCTGATCAAGCACCAGAGGACCCACACTGGGGAACGGCCCTACGAGTGTGATAAATGCAGGAAGAGGTTTAAGACCTGCTCCCATCTCCTCCGGCACTATCGGATTCACACAGAGCAGAGGCCCTTCCAATGCCCCGACTGCAGGAAGGGATTCAACCAAAACTCCAACCTTGTTACCCACAGGCGCATCCACACTGGGAAGAGGCCCTACGAGTGTTCCCAGTGTGGGAAGAGCTTCTCACAGAGCTCTACCTTGACCCGACACCAACGGAGGCACCACTAAGGGAAGCCCTGCGAGTGCCCCGAGTGCGGGAAGAGCTTCGTGTGCTGCTCCAGCTCCATCCCCCACTGGAGGAGGCACTTTGGTCACAGCCCTGGGGAGCCACATTCCCTATGATCCATGTTGGGAATGCACCTGACTTCTTCTCCTTTGGTTTGGCCTTAATTTTTTTCTGTTCGGCATCTCTTTGTACTCCAAAAGCCATGAGGGATCAATCTGTCTCCTCAAAACCACTCAAATCCCACTGAAAATATCTGAATTTTATTCCAACAGGGCTCAATACCACCTCAGATTGCTTGTTCCGTTCTCAAAAAAACTCAGTCCAAGGCCAAACTCACTGAGTTCCATAGCTGCCAGGGCGAGATGTGGTTGGAAGGAGACTGGGAGAAGTGGGATCCCAGTGTGGAGTGGTGGGATGGGGATTGTGTGGGGCTGGCTGGGTGGGATGTATTTGATAGCAAATAAAACTTTCAGAGTTAGTGATTTCGTTCCTGTTCATTTTCAGGCAGTTCTGTTTGCAGAGTGCCACCTTCTCAGCTGCATCAATTCGTATAAAAATTCCATTTTTTAAATCATCTAACCCAAACAATCCAAAAACCAATATCCAAGTAAAACCACCCACACAAAATTAAATTTTTAAAAATAATTTTAATTGTGTTAGAGTACCTAAGGATGTTATTAAAGTTTAATTGTTTGGTTCAAATGTGTGAGTAATTATAGTGGTATTTGGTTTTGTGTTTAGTATATTTGTAATATGAATTGTTTAACTAAGGTGTGTTAGATTGTACGTTAGTTTTTTTAATAATTTTTTATTTAAAGCGTATTAGTCATCGAGTTAAAACTTTCAAAAGGTATTTCTTGATATATAATTTGTTTCTTTAGATGCATTGGGATATATTAATAGTTGTTGGTTTGGTTGAATCATTGTTGGACTGTAAAAGAAGTTTGAGTCTTTTTATTTATTATTTTTTATTATAATTTATTTAATTTCAATTTTAATTTTCAGCAGGGCAATTTTATTGCAATTTGTTGAGAGGATAGGAAGGAAGTTCAAGGGGCAAACTACATTTTTTTTGGCTGGGAACTGGAATTCCAGACCCTTTCTATTCTAAACCAATCCAGGACCACACACAGACTGGGATCAAATATGAGAACAAGAAGATCAAATACTGGACACGCCCTGATTCTCCATCTTGGGGCTGCAAGACTGGGACCATAAATGGATCAGGACCATTTTCAGACTGGGATCATCTGGACTCAGATCAAACCTGTGGGCTGGGATCCCCACCTGGACTGGGATCACATTGATGGGGATCAAAATCCTGTGGTGTTCAGAACCCTCCAGACTGGGATAGCCTGGAGTAGGATCAAATATGGACTGGGACTGTTTTTTCCCAAAAAAAGTAACTTTGTTCTATAGTTTTTGTTTCTATTTATTAATTAAGAGCTCAGTGTAAAAGTTAGCTGTTTTGGTTAAACTGCCTGCTTGGATGGGATAACATCCAGTGCACATATTTCATTTTAATTACACCTGTTTATTTATCTGCCAATTTTCAGCATGTGTCCTGTCTTAAGGCAGAGTGGACCAAGGCCCAAAACTGGAGGTGATAAAGAAAGGAAACCAAAACCACAGCCAAGGAACACACATGCTCTGAAAAGGCAGACCCAGGGAGGGAAGTGGAAAATCCTGTTCCTTTAATATGTAAAGTAGGTTATGGATATGGTTGAGGGTCTTTCAATATGCAAAGGCTGATGTAAATTAAGAAAGGTCTTTCAGGGGATCCCTGAAGGTAACAGTCCCTCTCCTGGCTGAGTGCCAAGATGCACCACAAAAGTGCAATCATTTGCTCCATGGTCCTGGTCTCCCAGTCCTTTATTAAACTTTTTGTACATTTCAAAGGGGAAAGGAAAAACAGTTCACAGGCAAATTTGGAGAAACTGGAAAACTAACTAATCCCAGGAGGGGCACAGCAAGAGCAAAGCATCGAGGCGCTGCCTGCAAAAGTCCAAAACCGCCCCATGTACTGCCCCATCTCTTTGTCCTCCATGAGCTGGGGAGCAGACGTGTAAGGAAACCCAAACAAAAGCCCACTCTTCATGGTCCTTGTTGCAGGCAGATTAGCCACTTGTAGCTCTTCAAAACTCCCTCCCATGAAAAATGAAAAAGCAAACCGTTCCTAAATGTGAAAAACATGTTCATTTGATTAATAAAGGACAATGGGAGACCAGGACCATGGAGCAAAGGTTATTATGGCTGGGTGCATCTTGGCACTCAGCCAGGAGCACCCTGTTGTCCTTCAGGGATACCCTGAAATACCTTTCCCCTTACATCAGCCTGTTGCATATTCATAGACCCCATGCACAGCAAACTTTTCCCCAAACTAGTTTACATGTTCCAAGAGCTGTTTAGCATGGCTCTTCCTTGGATCTGCCTTTTAGCTGTTGCTGCAGATTCCTTGGTTGTGGTTTTAGTCCATTCTTATCACCTCCAGTTTTGGGCCTTGTTTTTTCTGACTCTGAAAAATTTAGGTTTTGGGATTTTTAGTATGTTGTGGATGGAAGCAAAATGGAGTTCAGGGGAACAAGTCCTGGGTTTCTTCTTCATGTTCTTCCTTCTTCTTCATGGGTTTGGGTGGCTTTTTGTACTGCTAATTGCATTCCTAAATTCCACATTGCAGGCTCTTTTTATTCAGTTATGAGGGTTAAAAGGAAAAATAATCCAGGTGTCAGTTCTTAATTGGATAAGATGGAGTCTTAAAAGATATCTGGAAACAAGATTGTTGGTCATTTTGTGCCTTCTAATGAAAAGCTGCTGGACTCACAGTAATGAGACTGTTTTACTGATAAGAAATAATAAACATCTTGAGTCCCAACATGAATTACTGTCTCAAGTGCCTTCAGTCCAGAGCCAGTGCAACCGACAACCCTGGTACCCCCTCAAAACCTTGAGGTAGTGCCAAGGCAGAACTTGTTCACGCTCTTTTCTCCTGGTGATTTTATAATCCCGTGCAGACTCTGATAGCAAACCCGTGCTGGTGACAAAAGATTGACCTTGGCATCCTGGGGCACTGTCTGGGTGGGTGTTTGAATCTGCTTTTCCAGGCCTTGGGCTGAGCAGGGTGAGGCCGAGGCCTGGGGCCCTGCAGCTGGCGCCGGGAGCCCCCGGGGCAGCGGCGAGGGGCGGCCCTGAGGGGCGGCACAGGGGGCATTTCCCCCGAGCGGGTGGGCGAGCGGCGGGGAAAGGCGCCCTGGGCACAAGGGCAGGCACAAAGGCCCTGGCTCTCTGCAGGGCAGGCGGCCCTGCGCCAATCGCTGCTCCCGGAGACGCTGCCAGGGCCATGTCTCCTCCCCACCGCTGACCCTGCGCCTGCAGCGCTGCCTCCGGCTCTGCCGGGCTCCCCGGCACGGACGGCAAGGATGGGGACACACTGCAGCAGGGGCCCAGCAGGGACACCCAGATGGTGCCAGGGCTGCAGCTCCTCTCCTGCAAGGAAAGGCTGACACAGCTCACCTTCTTCAGCCTGGGAAAGAGACCCAGCCTTGATCGAGCTGTGGCCTTCCAGTACCTGAGGGCAACCTCCAAGAAAGCTGGACAGGGACTTTGTACCAGGGCAGGCAGGGACAGGGCAAGGGAGAATGGATCCAAATGGAGAGCGATGAAGTTTAGGTAAGGGATTCAGAAAAAAGACCCTCCTGGAACAGTTTGCCCAGAGAAGGTGTGGATTTTGAGAAAAGGAAATCAGGAGAAGAGGGAGAGGGAGATCCACAGTCGGCCTTGGATCCAGGATGGGTCCATTTGCCATGGATCCATCATCAGGTGGTAGGAGCTGAGTTAGAAATGGGCTCCCTGAGCCTGGATCACCTCCCAGTGCCCAGACAGCAGCAGAGCAGAGGTGGCTGAGCCCCACTGAGCCCAGGCTGTTGGTAGAAGGAGCACCCTTGGCCAGCAGCTGCCTCTCTCCCTGTGTGGGAATTGACCCCTTGCAGCTCTGTCTGTGGAAATAGAACACAGTGCTGAGTGTCAGGAGTTGGGGATTTTGGCAACAAAGTCCTGTGCTCCTGGGCCAGGGAGTTTGGGAATTGCCAAACTCTTTATGAGCTTTGTGCCTTCACTGAATGGATTTCAAAGCTCCTCTAAGTGCATGGGAAGGAAACCACAGAATCACAGAATGTTAAGGATGGAATGGACTTTAAAGGCCTCTGGGCAAGGGCACCTCCCACTAGATCAGGTAGCTCCAAGCCCCATCCAGCCTGGCTTGGAACACTTGCAGGACTGGAACCTCCACAACTTCCCTGGGCAACCTGCTCCAGTGTCTCACCACCCTCACAGTAAAAAATTTCTTCCCTAATATCTAACCTAAATTTCCTTTCTTTCAATTTCTACCCATTACTCCTTGGCCTGTCACTACAGGGCAGCAGAGATGTTTTAAACTCAGCAAACTGGTGGCTCAAATTGGAAAGCAGCCCAAGGAATGGGTTAGAAATTAGAAGTCAGCCCCAAGGGATATCCCCTGAGGGAAGAGAAGGGTCCATACCTTCTCCTGCAGCATCAGGAGCTGGTTGCATCCAGCTCAGAGTCAGGGACTAGCACTGAGGCAGCCTGGAAAATCCATTGGAATAGAGGGAATGATTGTACTGCAATGGACATCTCTCCCCAGGCCGTGAGAGCAGGCTGCCCCTGCAGCTCAGAGGGGAAGGCCAAGGACCCTTGGCTGAACTCAGCTCTCAGACTCTGAACCTTGGGAACATTTTTGTCAACACCCCCCATGTCTATGAGCTGAGCAGCAGGGCTTGGGATGGATCCTGATGGCTCCTGAGACAGCAGCAAGCCTGGTGGAGCTGTGGAATTGCTGCCAGCCTGGGCACTTGTGAGCAGGGAATATTTGATGGACTGCTCAAATCTGGGGGGTCAGAAAGGTGTGTCTGTTGTTCCTGCAGCCCCAGTCCCTGCTATTGGGCAGCCTTCCTTAGGGATCAGCTGGGAGGATTCCTGCAGAACAACCCCTTGGCCCATGAAAACAGCCCTGGCTCCAAAAGCTGCATGTTCAGAGGCTTTTGTGGCTGTGCCAGACACAAGGCACTTTGGACTGGGCTCTGCAGAAGCAGCTGCAGCAAACTGGCTGCCTTTGAGCTTCAGCCACTACCAACAGCTCCCAGTCAATGTCCCTGCTTATTCCTGCAATCACAGGAAAGCTTTGGGAGTTCTCTCCCTTGCTGACCAGTCCCACCACACTTCAGCCTTGCTGCATCTCTGGCTCTGGAAAGAGAAAAGGGTTCCTGGGAATAAAGCAAAGGATTTTTCTACCTATTTGCCTCCCCCCGCCCCAACAGTGTCAAGCTTGCAAAAAAGTCATGAGAGAGCAACTGAAGAGGTAGAAAATGAGGCACTGCACCATGCCAGACACTTTCAAAAGCTTGGCTGGGGAAAAGAAAGGTACCCTGAGTTTTCTTACCAAAAGATGGTGCTGTCTGTACATTTTGATGCTGATGCCTCATTCTCAATGTATTGTTTTCTTGGTATGGGAAAAGGTGGATGAGTAGATGGTACTGTTGGAGCTGTGCTCACTGGGGCAGCAGCAGCTCTGGGGTGATTCCCTGTGCAGCTGCAATCAGCCCACGTTGCTCTCAGGGCCAGCTCTCAATGAGCTTGGTGCTGCTGAGCAGAGGTGCACTGCTCTGTGTCCATGGGATAAGCCCAGGGTGACTGCAGTTCTGTGGAGTTGCCACTGCTCTGCATGAAAACCCAAAGGCAGAACTTGTCCTGTTGTATCTTTTGACTTCTGCCATTCAGCAGCACAAAGCATCTTCTGCCCTTGCTGGGTGTTCATTGCATCATTGGACAAGAACTCACAGGAAGGGAAGGTTCCACATGGATTGCCACTTTGCTTTCTTGCTGCTGCAGGTGAAACTGATGAACCAAGGAGCTCTTGATGCTCCCTTGTCCTGTCTCCCTTCAGCCACCAAGGTGGGCTTGTGCTTCAAGTTTGCCCCCGAGGAGGGCATCATTGCAGCAGGTGGGAGCCAGACTGAGCAGATCTCCTTCAGTGCCACCGTGCTGGGGAGCTTTGAGGAGGAGTTCCAGTTCAGTGTGGCTGGATCTCCTACGCCTGTCGTCCTGACCATCAAGTAAGGACCCTGGGAGCTAGGTGGGCACATCTGTGGCTGTCTCAGGGACATCCCCCTCCTACCTCCTTTTGGGGTGGAGCAGAGAAAAAAGGTGTTTCCTGAGGTCTGAATCTCTGCTCTGATGCTGACATTGCTTTAGTGTGAGGCTGCCTGCTGCCCTGGGTGGTACCTGGGAGCTGGAATGACTCCTCCCTGCAGGGATCTCCCTGTGCCTTGGGCCATGGCAGGCAGTGGGATGGATCAGCTTTGGGCAGCAGCTGCTCTGGGATGTCCCAGCTGAACACCCAGCAAGGCCCCAGGGCTCTGCAGATGGGCCAGCCTGGGTGATTCTGCAGCAGCAGCAATGTTTGTAAAAACTTGTGTGAACAATCCATGCCAGATGGGCAGCAGCAATGTTTGTAAAAACTTGTGTGAATAATCCATGCCAGATGGGCAGCAGAGGCCTCAGCTCAGCTCTCATGGCCATGCTGTGGGGCCGAGCTGTGCTCCCAGCTCCTGTGCACAGAGTGCTCTGGTGCCTGCTCTGCACAGGCGGCAAAGGGCTGATGTGGGTGTCAGGGAATGTGCAGCAGGAACTGTGCCAAGGACTTGGGCATCATCCCGTGGGCTGGTGCCATGGCAAGAGACAATCCTGGCCCAGCCAAAGGGAGAAGGGCTGATCATAGGGGAGGCAGAGCTCAGCCCTCAGCCCCACAGCAGCGTGAGGCCTTGTCCCTGCCAGCCTGAGCCATGTGCTGCCAGGATCATGGAGTGGGAGCAGGAGAGCTGATGCTGCTGCTCTGCAGCTTTGGAGCTGGGCTGCTGCTGTTGGCAGGCACTGGCTCAAGGCAGTAAAGAAATGAAAGCAATCTGCACTGGATGATACCAATGAGATAAGGGAGATGGATAAAAAAGAACAAGGAAGTTATTCCTTAGCTAGAGAAAAGTGGTGAGTAGGTGTGCCCATAGGGGAGAAACAATGATGCTGGCTTTGTTTTTGGAGGAAAAGTGCTGCTTTTTTCTTTTGGAAATCAAGAGGGAACCTTTCACCATCAAATAATGGATTCTCCTCTGCCCCTCCCCCAGAGTGGTCATGGGGTGTTTCTGCACAAGCAGCTTTCTCCTTGAGCAAGGGCAGGTGTCTCTTGTTGAGATGTGCAGGGCAGAGTCGGGGCAGTCCTGTGAATACAACACAAGGCCCAGGTCACTGCTCCTTGATTTTGAACCCAAAGGCAGAGTGGGCACTGATTGGCATCAACCATGAAATCAACAGGTGAGTGTTGTGCAGTTTCAAGTGCTGATTTCAGTGGATGTCGGTGACTTTTGGAGTGTGTCTGCTGAGTTCAAGGACAGGTGAGGTGCTGTGCTGGATTCAGGACAGCCTTGTTTGGTTGTTGAAGCTCTTGCTCTTGGCTGTGCCAGCTGGTGCCCTGCTGACAAGCTGGATATTGAGGTACGTCCAGAGCCCAGCCACAGACGCTGCAGCACCAGGGCTGGAGCTGCACTGCAGGGTGGGAGGGCTTTAGCTCTGGTGCCAGCTTGGAGCATCCTGGCAGTGACAGATCTGCACTGCTGGGAGGCCTCTGCTAGCTGGCTTACTTGGGATGTCCCTCAAGGAGCACTGTTTGGTTACCAAAATCATATGCTGAGGTCACATCCCTTATGGTCAAGGCCTGAAGCCATTCTTGTGTTTTTGAGAGTGATTGATTTGATTGCAAGTGGGCAGAGCAAAGATGAGGGCAGAAGGTGGCTGTTAGAGAGATGTCATTGTATAAAGCAGTTTGCTTTTCTTCTTGGTCTCATTTCCCCCCTCCTGGGGAGCAGAATGATCTGTGTTCACTGCAGGAATCCCCAGTGGAGACAAAAACTCTGCAGCCATGTGTAGCGGTTCAAATTTATTTTATTGATTCCTTGTTAAGTGGTTTGTTTGGTTGTACCCCGCGTTCTCCCCGAGTTGGTTTACCCCTGGGTTTTACCCTCCCTCCAAGCTGTCCCTCATGCCATTCCCTGCCCCTTGGTCCAGCTCTTTCCCTGCCTGTCAAACCCAGCCCCTTTTGTTCCCCAACCTTCTTTGCCAATTTAACCTGGAGCCTATCCCTGTCTGCAACACCCCTTTGGAATTCCCCTATTCCTGGAGGTCCCACAGGCCCATGTGAGCCATCCTCTCCACCCTCCTACCCCAAGTGGCCCCAGATACTTGATGTAATCCCCTCAGCGCTCCCCTGAGGATTCCCTATTGGTTTGCTGTTTGTATCCACCCCCTGATTTGTGTCTGTACAAAAGCCCTTGCACAGGAGTGCCCAGGGCTCTTTTGGCTCCGATCCCTTTGCTTGGAACAAACCCTTCCTTGTGGAACTTCAGGACAGAGAGCCTCCTCCTTTCTCCTCTGCCTGGTCCCTGTGGTGGCTTGTCTCTTGCAGCGTAGAGCAAGAGGCTCTGAGGGTTGTGCCTCTGGTCAATGCCCACCCTGGGGCAGTTCTGAGGGTTGTGCCTCTGGTCAATGCCCACCCTGGGGCAGTTCTGAGGGTTCTGCCCTGCTCAATGCCCACCCTGGGGCATTTCTGTTGTGCCCTGGTCCTGGCCACCCTGGGGCAGTTCCCCACTCCTGGCGTGGGACTGGAGTTCTCACAGCCAGCCCGGGCTCGGGGTCCCAGGGCAGCCATGAAATGCCCACACCTGCTGGGCCACACTTTGCCCTCAGCTTCCTGCTGTGAAGCTGAACTCATTGTGTTCAAGTCAGATTTCCTCTGCATGGATGTCTTTGTAGTCAGATGAGAAATTGGCCCCTTAATTTGAATGCAGTGGTGCATAGAGCTGTAGTCTAATGTTTTAATGTAGCTGCCCTGTGCCCTGATAGCAAGCTGTGTTTAACAAATCTGGTATTGCCATGTGGCTTTTGTTGCTCTGAGACTGTGCTCTGCACGTGGAGCAGCAGAAGAATTAAGGCCAAATCCTCCCTCAGGACCTGGGGGATATCACACATGGGTGAGGAGCTTTTGTAAGGAAGAATTGACTGTTCTTCTCTTCCACCAGGTGACCCTGTGCACCTCAATCTCTCCTGTCTTCCATCCAGGCTTTCAGTACCCTGCCACTGCCAGGTGTGCTGCAGCCAGGAGAGAGCCAGCAGGTCTCCTCCACCTTCTCTGGCCACCTCAACACCGCCTGCAATGCCCCGGAGCTGTGCCACGTGGAGGGAGGCCCCAGCTACGAGGTGCTGGTGCCTGGGAGGCCTCACGTGTCAGCTCCTCCCTGAGCCCCCAGGAGATCAACTGTGGCTCTCAGGCCCCTCTCAGGGACAGGTGAGTCAGCCTTCCATGGGTTCCTGCTCAGGGCTTCCCTGTTCCAAGGCCTTCCATGGGTTCCTGCTCTGCCATGGGTTATTGTCCCTGCAGGGCTTCCCTGCTCCAAGGCCTTCCATGGGTTCCTGCTCTGCCATGGGTTATTGTCCCTGCAGGGCTTCCCTGCTCCAAGGCCTCTGAGCTCAGAGGTGCTGCACAGCAGCGCAGGGATGGCCACTCTGAGCTCCCCGGCTGCCAAGAGAGGAAGGACCTTCTTCTGCTGAGACAGAACCTCTTCTTCTCTGTTTGAGTGCTGAGCCCTCCTGGCTTAGCTGCTGCCTGCAGGGAGCTGGGCTCTGGGCTTGCCTTGGCACTGCCTCTAGAGGTGTCTTGAAGTCCATGGTGTTGAATCACATCTTCTTCACCGTCTCCCTTCTTCACCAAAACAGTGGGATTGTGCTATGGGCAGGCGTGGGGCACAGAGCAAACCTTGCTTTGGCTCCTGCTCCTGCCCCAGATGAAGCCCTTGCAATGCTGATCTGCCAGGCTTCTCCTTATGGTGGGACAGCAGCCAGAACAGCTCATGTCCTTTAGGCTGCCCTGCAGCTGCAGCAGGAGGCAAGCACAGGAGAAGCTCAGCTCCAGAGAGGCAGCCCAGCTCAGGACACACAGGCCAAGGGTGGAGCTGGGAGTGGAGGCTGCTTAAAGCAAGCCTGTGCATCAGGACTTCTTCAGGCCAGGCTGAAGTTGGTTTCATGGGGAGGAGATGGATGAGGCTGCTTCCAGTGGTTTCCATGGCAGCCAGCACTGGTTTGCTTGGTCCCAGCTGGGCTCCAGCAGGAAATCTGCCTGACAAGAGCCTGTCTTGCAGGAGAGGAGTTTCTGCAGCCTTTGCTTTCTGACTGATAGCATTGTTCTCATGAAGGAGCAGGCTAGGAGTCGTTAAAACCGAAGATCGTGGACAGAGACTCTCTAACTAATTAAAGTTAGACAGTGGGATGTTTATTAACACCGGCGGGCAGCACCAGGGCCGTCCCTACAAGGCGTGACCGCGCTGTCCAAGGTTCTTTGCCCTCTCTTTATTGCCCAAGATCTTACATACAATACATCTGCCTCCCATCTCTGCTCTGTATTCAAATGGGGTCATTGGTCCTTCACACCTGCGCAATTCTTCCCTTGAATTGGGCTGATGGTCTCGAATTGGGTCCGTGGTCTTAAGGGATGAAGTCAGGAATGTCTTCATCAGGTCTCTGTGACCCTCTGGCACGATCCAAGGTCCCCTGCTTAGACTGATTGACATCAAGCCCAGGTGCTGGGCATTGTTCTACTGGTTTCAAGATGTTCTTATAACAGTTCCCTTACTCCACTTCCTTCTAGAAAGAAGCTCCTAGTGGTAAACAATGGAACAATCAGCTTTAGCTTAAGCATCTCATAATCATTAACCTATGGTCTGCCTGTCTAACTTACATCCTGATCAATGGGAATTGCTTCTAATCCTCAGCTGAAATCTGAACTCTTTAAAATCACGCTTCAGCTATGCCCAGGGAGAAGGGGGCTGGATGAGCTGAGTCAGAATTGTAGGGGAGATGAGCAGATGTCAGCAATCTGTGCTCTGCTTTAAACTGGGAAGCCAAGAGACAAAGGGCGTTTTCAGGCACCAGCACAGAGAGCTGCTGGATCAGCCTTTGGCAGGGGCTGGAGGGGTCTGGCTGTGCCTTCAGAGGGAGCTTGCACAGTCAACACCTTATGATGGCAAAGCTCAGGTTTGGCTGGTCCTGGAGGTCCCCTTCCACCAATGCCCTCACTTGGGATGTTCCCAACCTCTGTGGGTTGAGGAGAATTCACAGAAATGGCCTCAGGGTCAAGGAATGAAGTGCAGTGCCAGCCAGGACTTGGGAGCCCAAGTTTCTGGTGAGACTCTCAGCCATGTTTTCTATTTTGTCTGCAGAAGGGAGCTGAAGCAGCTGGCTCAAAAGCTGGAGGAGGAGGCAAAAGCCTTAGAGGAGGAAGAGAGGCAAAAAAGGAAAAGAAGGGTGTCTCTGTGGGGAGGCAACCTCCAAAACCAGAGAAGGGGAAAACAAAACCACCACAGAAGAAGGAAGCCAAGGCCCCAGAGAAGAAGGAAACCAAGATCCCAAAAAAGGAAACCAAGGCCCCAGAGAAGAAGGAAACCAAAGCATCAGAGAGGAAGGAAACCAAAATCCCAGAGAAGGAGGAAACCAAAATCCCAGAGAAGAAAGAAACCAAGGCCCCAGAGAAGAAGGAAAATAAACTCCCAGAAAAGAAAAACAAACCTCCCAAAAAGAAGGAAACCAAATTCCCAGAGAGGAAGGAAATGAAAATCCCAGTGAAGGAAACCAAAGCGCCAGAAAAGAAGAAAACCAAAGCCCCACAGAAGGGGGGAACTGAAATTCCAGAGGACCCAGCTGAGATGGTGAAGAACTCTTTACTCTTTATTCACACAACTCATTTTACACAGTTTGATAGACCTCATGTGCAACTTTAGTTACTTCATAGATTTAGCAGTTTTTCTATTTTTGGTAAATAAAATAGATGCTACTTGTGCATCAGATCTCTCTATTGTATTACCTGTTCTCTTCACTGATTCTCATGGACAAATCCCTTGTTATTGCAGGTACATTTGTTTTTCACCCTCAGAATAGATTGTTCACAAAGTCTCATTCTCAAAATAGCTTCACATGGGAACTTGTAACTGCTTAGCTGCACTCAGAAGAGATGACAGGCCAGCTATTAATATGGCAGAACAAGGCCTGGTTTCAAAAGGCCTTTCTTTTATCATTATTCTACCTGTCTATGACATCTCCCCCTTTTAGTTCATTTAAAAAAGGCTCCTATGTTCTGATGTTAAAACAGCTCACTCTTGTGAGGGTATTATCTCATCAAGGTTATCACTGGTTATCTGTTAGATATGGGATAAGATAGATAAAAGAGCAATTACAATCAACAAAATTTACCAAATTCTATCAAGTCATTGACACAGGGTTTTGCAGAATGAGAAAACAGAAGAATAACGTCCAATGTCTCTTAGGGAAATGGAAAGGAATGACCATTGTTTCCAATGAGTTGAGAAGCGTGAGAAAGTCTATGAGCTGGAAATGTTGATCTTTGGCATCACTGAATGTCCTCCTGGGAGCTGGAACAGGGAATAACTGCAGAAGGTTTGTAGGAGAACTGTACCATGAGGATGCCATGAGGCTTTTGTTGGCCAATTGCCTCTGTCAGTTTCCAGACACAGCCGTGTCTTGGCAGTGCTCCTGCTGCTCCTGCTCTGGCCACAAAGGCTGCAAGGTGATGAGATTATTTCTCCTTGCACTGGGCCTCATTTTCTCAGAGCTGCTCAGTATCTGATGGAATGAACAGGTGACTGCTTTGAACTGCTGATGATAAAACACAGGCACATCTCCTCCTGAAGTTAATGAATCAATCAGGCTTCACTGTGGTACAGTCACTTGGGATTTCGATGGGATGATCTTTTTTCCAAATTTCTCATGTAAATATTGCATTATTCAAAAGGATTTGTCATCCAAATTTCTCATGTACATCTTGCATTGTTTGAACGTTCTTAAGGCATTCATTCCTCTTCTTTTTTGTTTTTTAAGAATGAGATACATGTCTTTTGTTATGAGTATGAAGCAACATCATAGTAAAATAATACATGTAGTGGACAAGAAACTTACAGCAATTAGGAATAATTTGGATACAACAATCAGGAACATTTCAAACAGCAGACAAAGCTAACAACATAGGTGGAATTAGGTAAATAGCAATCTCTGAAAGAATGTACCATCATCCCAGAGTCTGCAAACAGCTGACAAACCTCGATTCAGTGGAGACTTGGATAATTATTTCCAGATAATAATTCCCAAGCTCCCTTTAAAAATAGTTCAACTGTCATGTCTAGAGGGTCAGATTGCCAAGTCAAAGCAACTCAAATCTAGTTTTGATGCAGAAAACATCTGGGTCTGTTGGCAAATTCCCGTCCAGGCAGAGCTAAGGCCTGGCCACCACCCAAGCTCTAAGTGGGAGAGAATTCCCTGAACATAATTTAAAACAAGGCTCTTGAGAACAGCACTGAGGAGTAAAGGTCTGGGGGTGACAGACTAATGAACCGTCCAATAGCTGTCTCCTCCAAAATCCCCTCAGCAGAGAGATGCTCTAAACCCAGCAAACTGTGGGAGTGGTTCTGTAGTAATAATTGGGGCTGCATACGATTACTGAGAGTAGATGTCACAATGCCATCAGTTTAGAGGAGCTTCCCACAGAGCTGAGATATCATTTCTTGGAACTCTGAAAAACACTTAAAAATCATGAGACAGCACTGGGTCAAACCATGGAGGATTTTGGTGGGGTTTTGGGCAGATTGTTTGGTGTGTATCCAGAGTGACTTTGGGCAGGTTTTGGGCCTGCTTGGGGCAGATTTGGGGCAGATTTGTTGTTGATGTTGGGGTTTTTCTCCCGTTTCCCCAGCTGCGGGCAAAGCCCCGAAGCACCTCCTATTCCTGCCCCACTCCATGAGGAGCCCAAGGAGCTGCTGCCTCTCCCTGCTCTGCACCCAGGGAGATCTGGGGCAATCCCGGCATCCCGGGGATTCCGGGGATTCTGGGCGGCCTTTGGGCATTGGGGGATTTTGGCGCTGGGGGGGTGAGAGGGGTGAGGGGCCTTGGGGCTGGATTGTTTTGGGGAAGTATTGGGATTTTGGGGGAGAATGTCTGGATTTTTGAGGGTGAATTTCTGGGGTTTTAGGGGGAATTTTTGAATTTTTGGTGGGAAATTTCTGGATTTTTTAGGGGGTGAATGTCAGGATTTTCTAAGGGGGAATTTCTGAATTGGGGTAGAGACTTCTGGCTGGATTTTTTTGAGGGGGAATGTCAGGATTTTTGGAAGAATGTTTCTGGATTTGGGGGGAGGGGGAGTTTCTGGATTTTGGGGAATGTTTCTGAAGGTTTTGGGAATGTTTCTGCATGGGGAACCGGGTTGGTTTTGGATTTTTTTGGGAGGAATGTTTCTGGACTTTCTGGGGAAAGTTTGTTTTTTGGGAATGTTCCAGGAATTTTTGGAGGGACATTTCTGGATTTCTTGGGGAACATTTCTGAATTCTTGGGGGAATGTTTCAGGCATTCTTTTGAGAACATTTCTGGATTTTTTGGGGAACATTTCTCCATTTGGGGGGGAGCATTCCCAGGTTTCTGGGGAGCATTCCCAGGTGTCTGGGGAACATTCCCGAGTTCCTCAGGCTCTCCTGGCCCCGTTCCCAGCCCAGGTTCCCAGGTTCCAGGAGCTGCCCTGGTGCGCAGCCACCGCGACATCGCCTGGGTGCAGTTGGACCCCGAGGTGCCGGCGGGCGCTGCCCGCGAGGCCCTGCAGGGCTTCAGCATCACCCAGAGCAGCTCCAGGAAGATCTCCTGAGCCAAAAAGGGACCCACAACACCCCAAACCCCACCAAAACACCCCCAAACCCAAAACAACGAGCCTGAAATACCCCAAAATCCCACAAACTGCCTCAAAACTGCGCCTAAATACCCAAAAACTGCCCCAAAACTCACCAAATCCCTCCAAACCACCCCAAAATCCCATAGAAACACACTGAAATCCCTCCAGTCATCACCAAAATCATTCAAAACTGCCCCTGAATACCCTAAACCCCCTCAAATGCCTTCAAGCTGCCCCAATACCCCATAGAAGCACCCCAAAATCCCATAGAAACACCCTAAGCTCCCTCCAGACCACCCCAAGATGCCATAGAAACACCCCAAAATCCCACACCACCAGCCCAAAACACCCTAAATCCCATAGAACAGCCCCCAAATCCCATAGAAACACCCCAAAATCCCAGAAAACTGCCCAAAAATTGTCCTGACCCTGCCCCAAACCCCCTGTGCAACCCCACTCCCCCAGGTAAGATCAGCTCAGCCCAAATCCTCCTTTTTTTAACCCAAATCCTCTTTTTTTAGCCCAAATCCTCATTTCCCCCCCAAATCCTCCTTTTCTCAACCCCCAAATCTCTTTTCATCCCAAATCTCCTTTGTTTGACCCCAAATCCTTCTTTGTGCACCCCAAATTTCCTTTTCCCACCCCAAATTCTCCTTTTCGCACCACAAATTCTCCTTTTCCCACCCCAAATCCTTTGTGTGTCCCAAATCCCTTTTCCCACCCCAAAATCTCCCTTTTCCACCCCAATTTCCCACCCCAAATCCCATTATTCCACCCCAAATCCTTCTTTGTGCATCCCAAATCTCCTTTCCCACCCAAAATCCCCTTTCCTCATCCCAAACTCCTTCTTCATCCCAAATCTCCTTTGTCATCCCCAAATCCCCTTTTCCCACCCCAAATCTTTCCCTATCCTGAATCCCTCAATTCCCACCCCAATCCCCCTTTTCTCCTCCCTACCCTAAATCCCTTTTCCCACTCAAATCTCCTTTTTCCACCCCAAATCCTTCTTTGTGCATCCTAAATCATTCTCCTTTCACCCCAAACCCTTTTTTCCCACTCCAGATCCCCTTTTTCCCACCCCAAATCCTCCTTCTTTCACCCCAAAATCTCCTTTTTCCATCCTAAATCCTTCTTTTTCCACCCCAAATCTCCTCACCCCAAATCCTTCTCCTTTCACCCCAAATCTCCTTCTGCCACCCCAGATCCCAACCCCAAATCCCCTTTCCCAGCCCACAGGTGTTTTGGGGTTCCTGAGGGGTTTTTGGGGTTTTTCCCAGCATTGTACCCAGGGTCTCTCTGCAGACGTTGTACCTGGACATGTCCCAAATAAACCCCAAATAACCCAAATTAAATCCCAAATAACCCCAAATTTTGGGAACTGCAGGGGGGGGAGATACTAAAATTTCGGGGGTTTTGACACTTCAGGATTTGGGATTTGGGGGTATTTGACCCCAAAGTTTGGGAATTGGGGCTGTTTGACAGCCCAGAATTTGGGGGGGGTGATCCTAAAATGTAGGGTTCGGGCTGGGGGGGAGGTTGAGATCCCAGAGTTTGTGTTTGGGGGTGTTTGACCCCCCTGGGTTTGGGGTCGGAGTTGAGATCGGAGCCATTCCCTGGGAACAGCGGCGGGATCGGGATCGGGAACAGGAATGGGATCGGGAGAGACCCTGACCCAGCACCGGACCCCAATCCCAGGGAGAGGCCCCGCCCCAGTACTGGAATGGACCCATCCCCCCAATCCCAGACCCCCCCCCGTCCCAGCCCCTCCCCAGCCGCTGAACGGACCCTCCCTCACAGAATCACAGAATCACAGAATTTCTAGGTTGGAAGAGACCTTCAAGATCATCGAGTCCAACCCATGTTCTAATTCTATGTGTCTAGCATGTGTCGATCTGTTAGAGGGGACGGAAGGCTTTGCAGAGGGACTTGGAACGGTTGGATGGATGGGCAGAATCTAATGGGATGAAGTTCAACAAGTCCAAGTGTTCCCCACTTTGGCCACAATAACCCCTGCAACGTTATAGGCTGGGGACGGTGTGGCTGGACAGTGCTCAGGTGGAAAGGGACCTGGGGGTGCTGGTTGACAGTCGGCTGAACATGAGCCAGCAGTGTGCCCAGGTGGCCAAGAAGGCCAATGGCATCCTGGCCAGTATCAGGAATAGTGTGGCCAGCAGGAGCAGGGAGGTCATTCTTCCCCTGTACTCGGCACTGGTGAGGCCACACCTGGAGTATTGCGGCCAGTTCTGGGCCCCCTCAATCCCAGCCCGCCCCGATCCGGAGCGGAGCCGTCCCCAGCGCCTCCCCCATTCCCGGCCCGGACCCTTCCATCCCTTTTTGGAGTGGCTCCTGCCGCTCCCCGCCCATTTCTGGGGGTTCCAAAGGGCCCCGCGGACCCTCCCCATTTTGGGGCTGTTGGGGTGGCCCCAGGGCCGCCCCGAGGGCCGAGGGGGGATCGAAAGCCCCAAACCCGAGGGGCTCCTGGGGGAGCCCAGTTCCTCCCGTCTGCACCCCAAAACAGATCCTGGCCAATCAGAGCGCAAGGGCCCCAAATTCAACCAAAGGGGGGTCGGGACCCCCAAAGGGAGCAGGAGGGGCACGGAACCCCCAAAACCAAGCACGGGGGAGGGGACCGGGGACTGGGGGAACGATGGGGAAGGGGCAGGAGAGCAGGGGAAGGAGGGGGATGGAACCCCCAAACAGGATCAAGCCAACTTGATGTGGCCACCTTCAGACGGGGATGGCAGCCAAAGGCAGCCAATGGTAGCCAAAAGCTTTTCCCAGTCCGTGTGATCCCAGTCTGTGCAATCCCAGTCCATATAATCTCAACGCAGTTTATCCCAGTCTAGGAGGAGGAATAAGTTCCAGTGTGTGCAGATGGGACATGCCTAGGCTTGTCTGGCTACTGCTTCTTGGCCGGGAGCAACAGCTGCGGTTCTGGTACCACAGAGCTACTCCCAGGCTGGCAGCTAGGCACTAGACATGCCCAGGCTTGTAGGAACCCAGCTCTGTTACCTCAAAAGAATCCTTAGACGAGACGAAGAGAAAGAAGTGGATTCCGTGGAGGGTTTAAATCCAGAGTTTAATTCCAAGATGACACAGAGCCTGACTTGTAGGAACTGCTCCAACAGAATACTAGAACTTGGTGGCCTGTCTCCTTTTTAAGCCCTAGGGCAGGGGGGGGGGAGAGACAGGTAAGCTGCCAACCAGGTGAAGAGGGGGCGTGGGCGCAGGGGACAAGACACTTGGCTAAGCCAATGACCCCAGGGCTGAGGGGCATCTTTTGAATTTGTGCCAATCACACGATGGCTTTGATGGTATGTGGAATTTGATAGACAGGCCTTGGCAAGGGACGAAGGGGTTGTGGGTAGGTGGGGCTAGAACACCTGGGTTTGTAGGCAGGAAATCACATGACACACCGCAACACCAGTCTGTATTGTCCTGATCTCTACGGTCCCATTCCATTTGGCCACAGCCCACATTTGATCCCAGTCCAGTTGATCCCAGGCTGTGTGGTCCTGCACACACCCCAGGGTCTGGAATTCCAGTCCCCAGCCAGGAATAAATGTTCCTACCCTTGAACTTCCTTCCTATCCTCTCAACAAAATGCAATAAAATTATAAACAAAAAAAATTAAAACTGAAACACATAAATTATAACAAAATGAAATATAAAAATCTCAAGTCTTCTTTACAATACTCCAACAACGATTCAACCCAAACCAACAACTATTGCTATAATATTTCCAATGCATATAAATAAACAAATTATATATCAAGAAATACCTTTTGAAAGTTTTAACTCGATGACTAATATACTTGAGATAAAAAATATCTAAAAAAACTAACATGCAATCTAACACACCTTAGTAAAACAATTCATATTACAAATATACTAAACACAAAACCAAACACCACTATAATTTCTCAGACATTTGAACCAAACAATTAAACTTTAATAACATCCTTAGGTACTCTAACACAATTAAAACTATTTTTAAAATTTTAAAATGGGGGTGGTTTTATTTGGAAATTGGTTTTTGGATTGTTTGGGTTAGATGATTTAAAAAATGGGATTTTTATACGAATTGACTCAGCTGAGAAGGTGGCACTCTGCAAACAGAACTGACTGAAAATGAACAGGAACGAAATCAGTAACTGTGAAAGTTTTATTTGCTATCAAATACATCCCACACACCCAGCCCCACACAATCCCCATCCCACCACTGCACACTGGGATCCCACTTCAACCAATCAACTTCCAACTCCATCTCACCATGCTGGCTGTGGAATGGAGAGTTTGGCGTGGGATTGTGGTTTTTTGAGGAGGAAAAGCAATTTGACATGGGATTGAGCCTTTTTGGCTTAAAACTCAGTTATTTACAGTGGGATTTGAGTGGTTTTGACAGATCCATCCCTCTTGGCTTTTGGAGTACAGAGAGATGGAGAAGAAAAAAATTAAGGCCAAACCAAAAGAATAAGAAGCCAGGTGTGTTCCCAACATGCATCACAGGAATGTGGCTCCCAGGACTGTGCCCAAAGTGCCTCCTCCAGTGGGGGATGGAGGTGGAGCAGCGCACAAAGCTCTTCCCAGCACTCAGGGGCATTCACAGGGCTTCCCTTACTGGTGCCTCCGTTGGTGTCGGGTCAAGTGAGAGCTCTGGAGAAGCTTTTCCCACACTGGGGACACTCCTGGGGTCTCTCCCAGTGTGGATGCGCCCTGTGACGAGGTGGGAGTTGTGCTTGAATCCCTTCCCACAGTCGGGCATTGGAAGGGCCTCTCCTCTGTGTGACTCTGATAGTGCAGGAGGAGATCCAGTGTGGATCTTACCACTGGACAATCAGGTGGGAGCTGTGGCTGAAGCCCTTCCCACACCCCCACACTCGTAGGGCCGTTCCCCAGTGTGGGTCCTCTGGGTGACTGATCAGGTGGGAGCTCTGGCTGAAGCTCTTCCCATTCCCTCCACTCACAACAAATTGCAGTGTGGATGCGTCGGTGCGGACAAGATGGGAACTGCCTGAATTCTGCCCGCAGTCAGGGCAGCGGAAGGGCCTCTCCCTGTGTGTGTGTGCGCTGGTGCTTCCAGGAGATTTTAGCTGGTCTGAAACCTCTTCCTGCACTGATCACACTCGTGGGGCCTCTCCCAGTGTGGGTCCTCTGGTGCTCAATGAGCTTGTAGTTCCACCTCTCTTCCCACACTCCAAGCATGTGGGGCTTCTCCCATCATGACCCTGCCCATGGAGCACCAGCTCTGAGCTCTGGCTCGATCTTGGCCGCCTTCCCACTCCTGGCTGGCTCTTTCCCCCTCACATCCCCGCCAGCTGCGTTTGCAGCCCCTCCTCATGCAGCATCTCCAGGTGCTTTTCCTCCCCATTGATTTCCTGTGCTGAGGAGCCACTCAAAGCGGCCTCTTCCACCAGGTTCTGCAGGATTTGTCCTCCCTGCTCTCCATGCTCAGCTCCTGCTCTGGGGAGGAAGGACAAGGACAGGATGGGATTTATATCCGTGCCACAGGCAAACTATAGGAGATCCCCCAGGGCTGTGCAGCAGCTAAGGGCCGTGCTGGGCTGGGAGATGGAGCAGCACAGAGGAGAAAGGGGCACTCATCGCCAGCTCGGGGTTGGGCACAAATCACAAACAGGACAGGACTGCTAGGAACGCGTCTTGAGCTGTTTTATTTTCCACCATCAGTCTCATTACTTGGTTATGACAATGGGAAGATGTCAGCAGCTCACATCCCAGGCAGCAGACAAAGAACTTCATGTTAAAACTTACTTTAAAAGGGTTTTTTACCAATCACACAAAGCAGAAGGATATTGACAGTAGTTCTATCCTGCACTATAAGCACATTGATGGGTAAAACAATGCTTGGAGATTTCAGATTAAATACCTGCTTGAAGCCTTAAAAGACAAAAGCAAAGAGCTCCATTATTAAGCTTGGAACTTCCTAACATCTTGCTAGATATACTTTTCATGCAGGGTAGGGACCCAGTTATTCTAGATTCCATGTTAATGCACCAGACCATTGTTCTATTTCTCCTTCCTTTACTTATGGCTGCTGCTAATGGTCTTCTTAAAATCCTCACAGTCTCTGAGGCTTGTCATTTGCTAGCTTTCCAAAACCCTCTTATTTTAAGGATCCCAGAGACAGTGACTTCCTCCTCACCCCCTCAGGGTCCCGGTCAGTTTTCCTGGCAGCTCATCAGCCTCCCAGGGGTTGGTAATGGTCAATCCTGGTTTGGGGAAAACAAGGGACCCCACACTGAGTTTGAAGGTCCCTCTGCCCAAGTCCATCACTACAAGTCACCCGCCATCAACCAGCTCCAGATAAACCCTCCCAAACACCAAGATCATGAGGCCTCAAAACCTCCCAGGAGTTCCCTGAGCTGGGGAAGGACCCATCAGGATCAGGGAGTCCCCTGCTGGCCCTGCACAGGACATCCCAACCTGGTGCCCCAGCCTGGGCCTCCCCAATCCCAAAAACCCCCTGCTGCTGGAGGATCCTCCCTTTAAAGCTCCCCCCCTTCTTTGGGAGCCTTTCAGGATGCCCCAGCTGTTTGGGCTCCAAACCTTTTCCCAACATCCAACCTGGGCTGCCCTGACTCAGCTGCTCCTCAGGCTTCCCTCCACTCCTGTCCCTGGGCACCAGGGAAAGAGGTTCCCATAGCCAAGGGACCCGCTCCCCCCTCTCTGTTGCCATGGCCACCAGGGACTGGAATGGGATGGGCTCTGCTTCCAGGCTGCCTCTGTTCTGGAATGGGATTCCCCCGATTTTTGCTCCTTTCTAGAACTGTGCTGTTTGGTTTATCTTTCCCTTTTCTTTCTTTCTCCCAAACATCCCCCAAAAGGCAAAAGATCCCGGGCTGGGATAAGAACAATTTATTTTCAGGGAACATGCTTTGTCATTTGAAACTGGAACAGAAACTCGGATTGATAACAGGAGGGATAAATGGAACTATTTTTTAGGGAAACTACAACACAAACCCTATGTCTTCTGGACATTCAATTTCCCATACCTGAAAAGGACAGTGACTGGGAGCACACTGGTTGCCCAGGTTTCCCAATGATCATTTGCAATGAAGCCTGCCGGTGCTGGACTGGAATATTAATGATCTGAGGCCAGGGTTAGACCTTGCCAGCCTTCAATCCCCCATACTGGGCCTGGCTGGGGCAGGAAAAGGATAGTCATTGGGCTTCTCAGCATGGATCATTTAGGGAAAGTTTACTGGGCTGGACTTTGTTTCAGGAATCTAGTTTTCCAATGGAACCATGCTGGAGCAGTGCACAAGCTGCCTGCTGGGAGATTGGCATATCCTGGGATTCCACTTACTGGGAGGCCTTTTCCGTTGTGTCTGGGATGGAAGCTCCTGGAAAAAAATCTATCACTTGACTGGGGTTCTACTAGGAAAAACTGTTTGGGATCCAATTGTGTGGCTGCCTGGTGCCATGATGAGGTTGGATTGTGCTGCAGAAATCACCTGGAGGAACACGGAGGAAGATGCACTGGAAGGGGCCTCTCATCTGTGTGAATGGGGATCAGGCAGGGGGAGACTGGGCTGTGACCAGGGTCTCTTCCCACTCTGGGGACACTTCCAATAGGGCCTCTCCAGGGTGGATCAATTGGTGGATCACCAGCTGGGACCTCCTGACTGATGCAGAGGTCACTCCCACAAAAGGCCATGCTGGGATGGCCTTTCCCAGTATGGATCCTCTGGGAATCAGACAGAGGTGGGATGCAGAGACAACCTGGGAAAGTCTTCTGGCCAGGTTAGTGGGGACTTCCCACATTCCCCCACACTCCGTGGGGCTGATCATACTGGTGTGAGTCCTCTGGTGGCAACCATTTGGGATGGGAGACGACAGCAGAACCTCATCCCACATTCTCCACACATCAGATGGGCCTCCCCAAGTGTGGATGAGCTGGTGCCTGATGAGGTGGGGACTGGGAGCTGAAGCCCTTCCCAGCATTCCCTGCACCCTTTGAGCCCATTCCCCAGTGTTGAAGCCATCTGGTGGCTGATCCTGTGCTGCTCTGCCTGGACTCTTCCCACACCCAAGCACTTGTGGGAGGGCTTCTCCCCATTACCACACTGTTTCCCCTCTGGGGCCACCAGCTCTGAGCTCTGGTTGAATATGCAATCAACCTTCCTGGCACAGGCTGGTCTTGGGACCCTGAGAGCACCCTGGGCTGGTTGGCCCTCACTCATAATCCTGTGAGATCTCTGGGGATTTCTCCCATTGGCATCCTTACTGGATGGAGCTGCTCAAAATAGCCTCTTCCACCCAGGTTACTTGGGCTGGGACGGGCATTTGTCCTCCCTGCTCTCCATGCTGCAGCTCCTGCTCTGGGGGGGTTTGTGGACAAGGACAGGATGGGATTTGTCTCCGTGCCTCAGCCAAGGGCAATGAGATCACTCCTGTTTGGGGTGTGCTGGGAAGGGGCCGTGCTGGGCTGGGGAGATGGAGAAGCACAGAGGGGAAAGGAGCACTGACTTCCTCCTCACCTGCCTCCTCAGTGTCCTGGGGCACAGTTCCTCTTCCTTGCAGCCTGGAACAACCTGGGAATGCTCAAGACCTCATTTGGGAAAAAACAAGGGATATGCATTTGTTTCTTGGGAGTTTTTTGGTCCCTCTGCCCAAGGTCCATCTCTACAAGTGACTGGAATTACCTGGGCTCCAAAAAAAAGTCCCAAACACTATGATTTAGCCCTGAAAAACCTCCCAGGAGTTCCTGTCCCTGGTTTGCCTCACCTTTCGTGTTCAGGGTTCCCCCCTGTCCCAGCTGGCTGGGGTCACTGCTTGGATTGGGGTCCCCCCTTCTCCTCCCGGTTGCCGCCCTGCCCAGGCTGCTGGCAGTCCCAGCAATGTCAAAAGCTCCCCCCTCCTGGCTCTCCCCATTTCAGGATTTCATTTCTCTTTGGGCTCCCGGGCTCCCTTCTCCCCCCATTCTCTGCTCCAGGACCCAGGCTCAAGGAGTCCCCCTCCACAGCCCCTCTCCAGGCTCTTGAGGCTCCTGCCAATAAAACCCCCCCCCTCTGGGCTCCCCACTTTGGCCTCCTGGGGGACACAGGGGCTCTGCTCCTCAGGCTGCCTCTGCCGCCAGCCGCCACCGCCACCCCCAGGACACCCCCCCCCCTTTTCCCGCTCAGCCTTGGACTTCTTCATTCTCCAAACATCCCCCAAAAACCCAACTGGGAGCAACTGGGGTGACTGGGAACATGCTGGAGGAACTGGGAGATATTGGGGAGTGACTGGAGATAGTGGGAGCAACGGGAACCATGGGACAAAGTGAGGGAAACTGGGCCATTGGGATCAACTGGAACCATGTGGAGCACAACTGGTTCATACTGGCAGGGGACTGGGAGCACACTGGGCTCATCTTTTGCATCATACTGGGAGGACTGGACTAACCATGCTGGGAGGATCTGGGAGGAGATGACTGGGAACATACCTGCTGGCATCATCCCCCATACTGGGCCTGACTGGGAGCAACTGGGATGAGCAGCAAACTGGAGCTGGGGAAAGCAAATGGCATCATACTGGGACTGACTGGGTTGACACTGGGAACAACTGGGACCATGCTGGAGGAGCTGGGACCACACTGTGGGATCATGCTGGGAGGGGACCATGCTGGGAGGACTGGGATCATCTGGGGAGTGACTGGGACTAGAGCAGGGACAACTGGGTTCAACTGGGACCATACTGGGAGTGTCTGTAACCATGGGGAGTGATGGGAACACACTGGGAACAGCTGGGCCCATGCTGGGAGGAACTGGGATCACACTGGGGGCACTGGCATCAGACTGGGAGTGACTGGGAGGAACTGGGATTAGACTGCAAAATGACTGGGATCATACTGGGAGTGGCCACACTCATACTGGGATTATACTGGGTGTGAATGGAACCTGACTGGGGTTTACTGGGAGCTACTGGGCCCATGTTGGGAGGAAAATGTGAAACACTGGGAGCAACTGGGAACAGCTGGAAGGTACTGGAACCATGCTGACAGGACTGAGACTACAACTGGGGCAACTGGGACCACCCTCTGAGCAACAGAGAGAAACTGGGATTATGCTAGAGGAAACTGGGAGTAAATGGAAAGGCTGGGATCATTCTGAGGTAACTAAAACATACTGGGAGTGTCTCTCACCATACTGGGGGAACTGGAACCACACTGGGAAGAGCTGGGATCATGCTGGGAGCCACTGGGATGATGCTTGGGGAAACTGAATCTACCCTGGAGGCAACTGGGCACGACTGGGACCCTGCTGGGAGGGACTGGGACTATTCTTGGAGCTACTGGGATCATAATGGGAGGAACTGGGAACATCTGGAATTATGCTGGGAGCAACTGGGATCACAGGATCACAGTGAGAGCAGCTGAGTCCATACTGGGTTACACTGGGATCTCATTGAGAGCAACTGGAATCATACTGGGATTGACTGGGAGTGGCTGGTTTTGTGGATTTTGGGGGTTTGGATTTTGGGGGATTTTATTGGCATTTTGAGGGGGAGTTTTTCTGGGGGTGTTTGGGGGTTCATTGAAATTTTTTGTGTCTTTTTTTTGAATTTTGGGGGTTTTACTGGGATTTTGTTGGGATTTTTTGGGATTCTCAGAAATTCTGGGGGTTTTATTGGGATTTTTAGGAGATTTTGGGGCATTTTATTGGAATTGTGGTGGCATTTAGTGGGATTCATTGGGGATTTTTTTTTTTGGGATTTTTGGTTGGGGGTTTTGTGGGGTTTTTTGGGTGTTGCCAGGATTTCTTTGGATCTTGGGGGAGATTTTGTGGGACTCTTTTTGGTTTTGGGGACATTTTGGGGGATTTGTGGAGTTTAATCAGGATTTTTGGGGTGATTGGGATTTCAAAGGATTTTGTGGGCTTTTATTGGGATTCTAGGGTGTTCTAATGGGATTTTGAGAGATTTAATTGGGATTTAGTGGGTTTGATTGGGACTTTTGGGGTTTTTAAGGAGATTTTGGTGCCTCTCAGCCCTTCCGCACAGCCAGGAACTGCCTCAAAGCCCCCCTAAAATTCCACTAAAACCCCACAAAATCCCCAAAAACTACAAGAAAACCCTCAAAAACCCCAGAGAATCTCTGAAAATTCCAATGGAACTCACCAAAATTTAAAAAAACTCCCCAAAATTTCAATAAATCCCCAACCCCAACAAAAACCCCAAACCCAAAATCCCCAAAATCAACAAAACCCCAAAATCATGTAACCATCCCAAAACCCAACAATTCTCCCCAAAAATCCCAATAATTCCCCCAAACTTCCAACAAAATCCCCAAAGCCCAAAAAAGCCACCCAAAATCCCCCAAAACCCTCTCAAACCCCAAAATCCTCACAAAACCCCCAGACTCAGTGGGGCCGTCCCTGGATCAGGGGGCACCGGCCGGTGGAACAGGAGCCACTTCAGGGGCCCCTCGAGCTTTTGGGGAGGGGGCACCAAGGGAGACCCCAAAAAACCGGGGCTGGGAACCCCCCTGTGCCCCCTCCTGAAACCCCAGACCCCTGTTCAGGGTGGGCCTGGGACCCCCAGGGACCCCAAATCTCCCCCAGGCCCCCGCCAGGAACCCCAAACCCCCCAGAGCTCCCCCAGTGTTGGCCCAGAACCACCCTGGACCCCCAAACCCTCCCCAGGACTCTCAGACCCCCCATTTCCCCAAAATTCACCCCAGACCCACCTGAGACCCCCAAATCCATCAGACTGCCCCAAATCCCCTCAGACCCCTCAATCCCCCCAAACCCTATAAAATTCCCTCAGACTCCACCAAACTTTCCCCAGAGCCATCTCAAAACCCCCCAGATCCCCTCACAACCCCACAGTTCCCCTCACAATCCCCAAAATCCCCTCAGACCCCTCCCATTTCCCTCAGATCCCCCCAAACCCACCTGAAAACGCTCCAGACCCTCTCAAACGTCCCCCAAAGCTCCCCAGAGCCCCCTCAGACCCACCAAAGGCCCCCAGACCCCCCAAGGTTCCCCCAAACCCACCGCACACCCCCCTATTTCCCTACCAAAATGCCCCCAAAATCCCCACTTCCCCTCAGACCTGCTAAACCCCCCAGTTTCCCCCCCCCACCTCAGCCTGCTCTCCCTCACAATCTCCCCGCCTCCGCTTGCCCAGAGGGCTCCCAACAATGACAGCGGCCGCCCGCCCTGAACCAACCAATGGCCGAGCTGCAAGTCCCTAAACCAACCAATCACGGCATCAGCTCCCTCAGAAACGCCCACCCTCCCCTCAAAAGCCCCAGCCAATCAGAGGCGAGCCAGGAGCCGCCCCTTCCCGCCCCGGGACCCCCCGGCTCGGGACAGGAGCGGGAGGGCCTGAGAGGGAGGGGGGGAGAGGGGGGGGTTTGGGGGGGGGTCTGGGGGAAGGTCCTGGGGCATTGGGGGACCTGGGGGGTGCTGGGGGGGGGGAAGGGTCCGGGGTTTGGGGGGGTCTGGGGGGGTCCTGGGGCATTGTGGGGGGGCCTGGGGTGGATGGGTCCTGAGAGGGGTCTCGGGGGAGTTTGGGAGGGTCTGGGGGGATTTTGGGGAGGGGTCGTAGGAAGGTCTTGGGAGGGTCTGGGGTTGTTGGGGTGGTCCTGGGGGGAGTTTGGGGAGGGCTCTGGGGGGTCCTGGGGGTGTCCTGGGAGGGTTTTGGAGGTTTTGGGGAGGGGCTTTGGGGGGATCTGGAAGGGTTTTGGGAGAGGGTCTGGGGGGGTTTGGGGGGATTTGAGGAGAGGTCCTGGGGGGATCTGGGGAGGGGCTGGGGGAGCCTGGGTTGGGTTTGGGGAGGGGTCTGGAGGGTCCTGGCAGGGTCCTGGGTGGGGTTGTGGGAAGGGTCTGGGGGGGTCTCAGGGGACATCCTGGGCTGGGCCCGATTGGGGTCTGGGGGCTCTCAGGGGTTCCTGGGGGAGATTTGGGAGTCCCAGGGGGTCCCAGGCCCACCCTGAACCGGGGTCTGGGGGTTTCAGGGGGAGGGGGCACAGCAGGGGTTCCCCACCCCCGGTTTTTGGGGTCTCCCATGGTGACCCCTCCTGGAAAAGCTCCGAGGGCCCCCTGAAGTGGCTCCTGTTCCACCGGCCGGTACCCCCTGATCCCGGACAGCCCTGCTGAGTCTGGGGGGTTATAGGGGATTTTGGGGGCTTCTTTTGGGGGGAGTTTTTGGATGGTTTTGGAGGATTTGGGGAGGGCTTTTTGGGCTTTTGGGGATTTTGTTGTTTAGGGGGGAAGTTTTCCCAATGTCTTCCCAATTCATCTAAAATAGCTTAAAACAGACTCTGAATTTGGAATGATCCACCTCAGTGGGATGGGGTTTGTCTGTCTTTAAACACAGGGTAACACCCTTCACAAAAATGATGCCAGCAGCTGAATTACAGCACAATTTCTAGTGAATAGGCAAAAAGGAGAAGACAGGAGTTCAGAAAAGAAGGGATCTCTTTCTTCATGTTTCATGGCCCTTATTTCCCACGTGTCCATCTATGTGGTGCTTCATCAAGAAAAGCCTCATTTTGAAGACCTCCTTTGTAATCTCTGTGGCTCATGAGAAGCACATGAATACTAGCCCTGTGCCCTGCTAGGGATGAGGAAACAGGCGGCTGAACGGGGAGGCAAAATGTTGGGAGCAGCTGGCACAGCCCTCAGAGCCCAGCCACATTCTAGGTCCTGCATCACCCAGCATTCCCTACCCAGCCCCATGCTGCCAGCACATGTTCAGCCAGCTCTTCTCACCTTCCAGGCACTCTTGCAGAGCACAAGGAGGCCTCTGAGCACCCAGCAACGCATTTCTTTGCAGTCACTCTGCAGATGACTTGACATGAGCTGCAGGATGGCATCAACCATTTCCTCTTTTTCAAAGCATTGCAGGAACTGAAAGACACAGGCTGCATCATACAGTGACGGGGTTCCCAGCTGGCAGGAGCCCAGCACCACACAGGGCAGGAGCAGGGTCCCAGGCCGCTCAGCCCAAAGGCAGCAGAGGCTGTGCAGAGCCCCTGGGCTCCGTGCCCTGCACAGATCTCTCATCCACTCTGCTGCGCCCTCCAGCCCTCGGCAGCCTCAGATCCTTTGACCTTTAGGAGCCATGATGGGGAAGGGTGAGGGGTGGCAGGAAACAGAGGTGGAAGTGTTCAGCTTCAGAACCTGACCCACCAATACTTTGCCATTTTGCAAACACCACACAAGCAAAGCTCACTGAGAAACCACCAGTGCTCGTGAAGGACCCTGAATCACACCACATTTCTGGGCCTCATCAGTTGATCACTTGGGGTAGAGGACATGCGTGCATGCTACTACCATCCGGTCCAAGGCGGTACCCAGGAAAAAATGTAAAACCATACTTAGAAACTGCGAACACCACTCCTGCAAATGGAGACAAGAACTCTCCTGAGGCAAACACAAGACCACCTCAAAGCCAAACCAGCTCAGCCTGGAGACGAAGACGTTGCTGAATACCCACAAGCACCAGAACAGATCGCCCCATCACAAGACAGCAGACAAAACTGAAAACAAAATAACATTCTGCTACATCAAGCCATAGATAGCCTTAACACAAAAGTGTTCTCTGACTTATGTGTTGTTACACTGTTTTTTGTATTTTAAAAACCCTATTATTCCCTCTTCCTAACCTTTTAAAACCCCTTTTACCTTCTACCCACTCCTCCTCCCTTAGAGTAGCTTAGAAATCAAAAGAAAAAGGGGGGGAGGAGGGGAACAGGGAAAAGAACAAGGCAAAAAACCCTCTCATCATAAAGATAACAAATTTTGCTTATATTCCCTATCAGAAGCCCTATTCCTGCCCAAAGATGAAAAATATCTCCGTTGGTGCTGTCCTCACTGCAGCCTGGATGCTCTTCACTGCACCGCATGTCTCCGGCTGGATCAGCCCTCAGCCCAGTCATAATGTCTGGGTAACCTTAGCAAAAACACTAAAACAAGACAACATGTGCTTGTCCATGGGAAGCATTGATAACCCACTTTCCACATGTCGAGTAGGAATCCCCTTTGTAGCAGATGATTGGCCTGTCTATAACTCAGAGGTTCTCCGCACCACAGGTAAGAGACCCAATGTGGCTGATACTTGGGATGAGTGGACAAAAATTCTGCCAGATGCTAAACAGGAACCCCAAGAATTGGATCTATTGGGGTTCTCCAAGGCCACATACTGTGTCAAATTTTACTTTAGATGTCCAAAAAACAATAGGCCAGATATTGACCAGAACAAAAATACATATTGAAAAGATGTATCACCAATTAACAAAGCCTATAACCCTCAAGATTGGTGCAACTACACAGCTTGTGCGATTTCAGTGTCCTCTCTCCATCCCAAAGTATTACCCAAGGGAATGTTTCTCATCTGTGGTGACAGAGTATGGGCAGGGATCCCCTCCCGACTCCAGGGAGGTCCCTGTACCCTTGGAAAACTTTCCAACCTTACCCCAAACATCACCCTGTTACATAATTAGAAAAAAGAAAGCGAATCAAAACACCAAAAAAGGTCCTACACTGAATTTGATTAAAATTGTGACCCTAAATTGTATGATTGGAACAAACCAAAAAAGATTGCGGTTTCCCTGTTTTTACCCTGGGTAGCTGCAGCTAAAGCCCTCGGTGAAATCAGTCACCTTGGGTGCTGGCTCAGTAAACAAGCTAATGCCACATCTGCAGCCCTGAGTGATCTCTTAAAGGATGAAGAAGCCATAAGACAGGCTTCGCTCCAGAATCGAGCAGCAATCGACTTCCTGCTGCTTGCCCATGGACACGGCTGTGAGGACTTCAAAGGAATGTGCTGCTTCAACCTCTCTTCAAGATCGGAATCCATTCATGCGAACATCCAGAAACTGAAAGATCTCGTGAAGGACTTGAAAGAAGAAAGAATCCCAGACTGGGTCAATGAACTCTTTGGGCATTGGGGATTAACAGGATGGGCTGCATCTTTGGTTAAGGGAATATTGTTGATTCTCCTTGTAGTTGTGATTGTATTAGCTATGTTCTCGTGCCTTGTTCACTGTTTTAAAAGAACTATAGCAAACGCCTTTTTTGTAAAAACGTAAAGGGGAGTTCTAGCAAACCCCATGGAAACAGGAAAAGCTCTCTGGAGAATCGAATGCTGAGGCAGCAAAGAATATCCTGTCCTTCTGACCCCCTGACTCACAACTTATCTCTTTAACCATTTAAGGCAGTACCATTGTAACCCTTAGCTATTGGTCATTTAGGAATATCCCTAACCTTTTGCCATTGGCTAAGCTTGGATCCGAGCCAAGGCTATAAAAGTAGCACACTGTACCCCCATAAGTTGGAAGAAGAAGAGCTGAGACCCTTCACAGACATCCTCAATAAACCATCTCTGTGGAACAAGCCGGCTTCGTCTTCTTCTCCACTCTCTCTTGTCTGCTGTAACCTCAGCCCTGGACATTCCTACCTAGCAAGCGAGCTGAAATCCTAAAGAGCTGGCAATCACTAAGAGGTGAATGTCACCATGCTTGCTATAGGGTAGCCCTGCGGCTTTGGCCTGTGCCTTGCATCGGGCACCCTGTCTCCTCTGGAGACTGAGTTCCTGAGCAGCCTGGCTTGATAATAAGGCCTGAAAGAGGTTTTATTAACCTGTAATCAGTGGGAAACAAACCTGGGGGGAGCAAGAGTGGCTGACTGCGAGAATAATTGATTATTATGGACCGGCCACATGGGCTCAAGATGGAAGCTATGGGTATAGGACTCCAATTTATCTACTGAACTGGCTGATTCGGCTGCAGGCAGAGGTGGAAATTGTATCAAATCACACCTCAGAGGCCTTGGATTTACTTAGTCGGCAGCACACCCAGGTACAGGAATTTGTGTACCAGAATCGAATAGCTTTAGATTATTTGGTCGCCAAAGAAGGGGGAATGTGTGGAAAAATCAATTAATCAGAATGTTGTATTGAGATTGACGATTACGGGGAGACCATAAGAGGATTGGCAGCCAAGATCAAGAAAGTGGCCCATGTCCCAGTTCAAAAATGGAATTCAATCTTACAATCATCAGCACCAAACTGATACATCTGAATACACAGCTTCCCGGAGCTGACTGACACCGATGGCACACCTGGAACTCGGCCTTTGTCCAGCTCTGCACATGGAAAGAAACAGCAATACACGTGAAGAGTTACAAAGGAAATTTGGTCATCTTTGCCTCGGGCACAATAAACTGTACAAAACCTTGCTGCAAGAAGCAGTGTTCATGAATGGGGGAGACTCTGACACTCGAGGGGTCAGGTCCAGGTTCACCCAGCGCTGAACCCGGGCTTGACGCTGTCTCTTTGGCTGTGGTGGTCTCGGAGACCGAAATTCGGTCACGCAGACAAATTAATAAATCTTTGCTAAATTTTTTGATAATATTGGCTCATGATTTGATCATTTATAGCATTAGAAAAAGCCTCTTCATGGAGAGAGTGTTTGGGCACTGGAACAGGCTCCCCAGGGAAGTAGCCACAGCACCAAGCCCAGCAGAGTTCAAGATATGTTTGGACAATGCTCTCATGCACATGATGTGACTTGGGATGTCCTGTGCAGGGCCAGGAGTTGGAGATGATGATCCTTGTGAGTCCTTTTCCAACTCAGAATAATCTGATTCTGTAGTTTCACAGGGGCACTGAAAACCTTGGTGTCCCAAAATGGAGCCTAGGATTTTCAGCAAGCCCATTTCACATATAAAGATAAAAGATTTGGTTCCTACCTATGACTATAGTGAGCACAAGCCTCAGATATGAATTGTATTTTACTGCATTATGGTTGCCACTGGAATTGCCAGAGGGGTCATATTGTGGTGTTTGTGAGGGTCCCCAGGATGAGGGGAGAGATGAGAATTTGACTCCATGTTTTTAGAAGGCTGATTTATTATTTTATAATATTATATTTTATTAAAAGAATGCTCTACCAAAACTATACTAAAGAAAGAGAGAGAATACATCAGAAGGCATACAAGAATGATATAGAAAGCTTGTGACTGACTCCTCAGAGTCCAACACAGCTGACGGTGATTGGTCATTAATTAAAAGCAATTCAAATGTTTGAATAAACAATCTCCAGACCACATTCCAGAGCAGCAAAACATGGAGAAGCTGAAGCTTCCCAGCTTCCCAGAAAAAGAAATCCTGGCAAAGGGATTTTTCAGAAAACATCATGATGACATCATGCTGCAGGCTAGTGTGACGTTAACAAGGTCTCTATGAATGGGAAGGGACTGCCTGCACACCCTCATGCTATTGCAAAACAGTCAAAGAAAACGGCTAGACACCGCTATTGTTAAGCTACTGTATAGTCAGTGGGAGGCTACAGAAATTACTAAATACACCACAGATTTCTTGGCCAACATTTTTGAAAGTCAATTGAGTTTCTAAAGCTATGAAAAGCTACAGAATAAAATAAAGTTAGCATAAAAATTCAGCACTGGTTTCATACATAACAGAAGACTCAACTTTATAGCTTTTTACAAATTAAGGCATCTCTGCTCTGTTCTGCAGATTTACCAAACATTGCATTTCACAAAAGTGAGCAGCAGTACTCTCAGCATTAGGCTAACTTGGAGGGAACTACCATGGAAAGCTTTGATCTTGCCAGAGAAGAGTGTCTTCAGCTTCTTGAAGAAATAGGGGATAAAAAGTACCCTCAGGCACAGAAGCATTCAGAGTAGCTAGACCTAGGAATTTCAGTCACTCAAGTAGGCTAAACAAAACGCTCCTCTATGATGCAAATGTAACATTCACTTTGGATGACTCTCTCAAGATATACCCAAATCCTGTAATACATGATGCAAGCTGTATTCCCTGCAGGTTGAGGAAGCTCACTTCGGTTCTCCTTGAGTGTGCAAAAAGAAAATTACTTAGAATGCATTTTTATTTTATTAAAAGTTATGTAGGTTGTCCTTTTTTTTATTTAGGGTTTTGTTTGTTCGGGGTTTTTAGTTGTTGCTGTTTTTGTTTGTTATTTTTTTAACTCTCCATTCTTATAGAAAAGTAATTTTGGAACAAGCTCAGTTTGTTGCCCATTTTCAGGTAGTCTTGTAGCATCTGAGCAAATTACCTGTGGATAAAAGGCAGCACATACAAAGCATTTAAAAAGTGGCTTTTTACCAGACTAATTTGGCTTAATGTACAATTTTCTTCATGCACATAAACCAGTCTTCTAGAGTACTTAGGTGTATCTGCTTGACAATTGGTATTAGATGTAGCAATGTTTATGAGTAATACAGTTATCAATTAACACTGCACAAGTATTTTTTAGAAAAATGGAAGTTTATTCATCTTTCAATGGCTCAAATAGCAAATAAAAGGACAGGATAAGGCATCAGCCAAGACAAGTTTTGTGTGTCCAGTGGCTTCATAACACCTCAGTTCCCAGTATACAGGTTCCAAAGCAAAGTCACAATGTTAGGGGTTAGACTCCCTGGCTAGATAGACCCAAATGTGTACACAGTAAGATGAAGACTGGCTTATATTTGCCAGTTACATGAGTAACTTTTATTCTGCACTTGGCAGTCTACTAAATGCACATACAAAATTCCTACTGATAAATATTGAACATGACAAATGTAACTCCTAAGACTTGAGTCCCTAAAACATCTGTTAGCAGGAGAGTTAAATATTTGTTACCTAGTTTTCTTGAGCACATTTTAAATGGTCAGTTACAGGCTTATACATGTATAAAAAGTAGAAGTTTGTGGAATTGATCTAGGCTGTCTCACCCCAGAGGAGTCCAAAACCCTCAAACATTCTGGTATATTTTTAGTTAAGATGTAGCACACTGACCATGTGCTAGTATTCTTATTCTGAAGCAACTGAGGCAGTATGTTTTGTTTGGGGATTTTGGATGTGCATGTTAAAGGTTTCTGTATTGCAAAGCACATTTGATTGTTTGATATCAACATTAAGTAGAAAAAGTAGCTACACTGTTCCCCATTTGAAAATCAACATAGACTAAACAGTACAAAACCTGCAAAGAGCTTCAGCATAACACACTGTGTTCCAATAGCTAAGTATTAGGAACATAAAAGAAATTAACCAGAATTTCCCAGACAACATCTTAAAACATATAAGCGCTACTAAATCAGCCCCACTCCATGCAATTCCAGGGAGTTAAAACCCAAGGAACATCTAGACAAAAATCTATGTGCAAAAGGGAAGTTTCAAGGTACCAGCATGTCAAATTTTAAACAACAATTCCAGGCTTTTATGTGCCATAGGCTTATGACTTCAGTCTTATGTGTATTCTGACCTTTTAGTTTTAAGATTCCATATTGTCTACCAAGTTACAGATGATAGAATATGCTCTGTATTATTCACATTACCAGAGTATGGCACACATTTAAAGAAGAAACACTGCTAGCAGACAGCTAGTGAGTGAAATCATCCAAGTCACTACACTCCAGAGAGGGCAGTCTTGCACTGATGCATAGGGACAGTCTCCATGCAACAGAGTTGAAAATACACCCTTGATTAAGCAACCTGCTATGTTTGGGTTTTAAAATTAAGGCATATTCAAATGTTTCAATGTAAAACATTACATCACTCTTCTAAGTTAATCAGGTAATGCAGAACCACATACAGTTTTTCCTCAACATAGCTGTTCACATATACATTATTCCTTTTTAATTTGCATAACTCTATGGCAAAACAGCTGCATACTGCTTTCTTAGGTATCATGTTCACAATTGTAATTTTCAAGGCAACAAAAGATAAGATGAATTGACAAATACCAGTGATAAAAAAGTATGCTTTATAAGAACCCACAAAGTAATACTTTGCCCCTCTTGTTCACTATTAAAGAAAAGACTACCTATGAAACACTACATTCAGAAGAAATGTGAGAAGGTAGGCAAATATGAAATGGACTGAACTTTGCTTCTCTTGAAGCCACATAATTTTTTTTTTCAGTGAATTTGACTTTCAGTGCCGCTCCAAATCATGCTTTTAGTGGTACATTACATTTTCCAACATGTTAGGGTAATTTCAGTCACTTCAGCCTTCAATGGCATGCTTATAAATTATGGTTTTTATTAGTATGGTCAGGGTAGGAAAGGAATCCAAGCTTTTGATTATAAAATGCAACATCTTTCTCTGATCCTCTTAGCTAGGCTTTTTCTTTTCTTCTTCCCGTTCTTTTCTTTGCTGTCTTCCATTTTTCTGGCTCTAATTTCTCTCATTAAATCAAAAAACACCTGAAAAAGATATAAGACAATAAATGCAAAAACAAATGACAGACATGAGTTAATTTAAGCTATCACTGACATCCACTTCAGTTGTTGTGAATAGAATCAATTACATGCAATCAGGTTGACCAAACAAATATTAATTCAACAAATCTGTCACAGGTTTTGAAGGTCAAGCTGATATAATGCAATCCTGCTTGTTTCACAGCACCATAATGTTCCCTTGTCTTCTAATATTCGCTTATTAATCCTTCAGGCAATTTAAACAATAATTGAAAGAAGGGTCTTATCACCAGCCAAGATTTGCAGACATTGTATGTACATATTACTGAAGAAACTTAAGGAAATCAGTTTACCTTTTGAATACTTTAAGTCATGAGCTGCAAAGGCTGAAAAAGTGCAATATCCAATTTTAGAAACTTATTAATGGAGCAGTAGCATAGACTGAAATGCACATATGTTGTATGGTATGTTCCATAATGTAAGTCTAAGCACAAAGTGACTAGAGAAAAAAAACAAACCCAGCATTTCCTTTAAAGCAAAGTCTTCAAACATACAAATACATAAACTATTTTGTTGCAGTGTGATTTCATGGTTTACCCCAGAACCCCAGTTTTTCCCCTGAAGATTCCCTCCCAGGTGTGTCAATCACCTCTCCTTTCCCCACCCTGACCCCTGTCGAGCACTGTCTGTCAATCCTGGAATTCCAGAAGGGCATAGAGTGATTGGGCAGATTCAAAATATGCCCTCTTTTCCCAGGGGGGCATTAGGCCATCCAGATTTCCTTTTTCCCTTGAGATTTCCTTTTCTGTACCTGGTTGGTGGCTTCCTATCCCTTCCCTCCTCCCCTCCCCTGGGTAAAAGGGCGAGCAACCACATGGTCCGGGAGTTCGGTTGGAGGAGTTGCTAGATTCAGAGGCCTGTGGGCCAGAAATAAAAGCTCTGGATCAAAACTCTCCAGCAGAACCAACTCCTTTCCTTCACTACCACCTTAAAGCTTCTCTGGCAGAGGAAAACCTAAGAGGAAGCTCCATCCTGCCGCCACCGGAACCCCAGCATGTCTGGACTTGTCTCCACGGGCCCAGCTACAACCTACAGCTAACCAAAAATGTCTCTGGGGTGAAACACCACAGTTGCTGCTATTTGGTTCAGCCGCTGAGGCCAGACAAGCCAAGGCACGTCCTGTCTGGAAATATTGGTAACACCAATGCAATTTCTTACATCAGAATTTCAGCTGCAGCTACCATATTACAATCTTAAAGTACACATAAAGTTCACTTTCATCAAATGGTTTAGGACAAAGTTGGAGATACACCACTGACTCAGGTAAGAGAGATCCTACTGACAGACAGTTAAGGCTTTAAGATTGGACTACTTAAAGCTACTTTACTAATTTCAACAGCAGATTTTGAGTTGACTTACAGAAGGTTACAGCAAACAGTATGTATACATCTTCATAATTTTACTGTAGGAAATCAGCTGAGCAATTCAGAAACTTGACTCTCAGGAGAGAGTCTTTAGATACCCTATCAGCCTAAGAATGCTGAATCTCATCTGACTTGGAAGCTATACAGGATCAGGCCTGGTTACTACTTGAATGGGAGACTACCTGGGAATACAAAGCGCTCTAGGCTTCCCTTTTCAGCCCTGAGATGAACTCAGTTGGTTAGAGCATGATGTTAATAACACCAAGGTCATGGGTTTGATCCCTGTATGGGTCATTCATCTAAGAGCTGGACTCAATGATCCTTGTGGGTCCCTTCCAATTCAGAATATTCTGTGATACTTTGAAATTTGAACTAAGCAGTACATCTATGTCAAGGGATTTGATCCATTTCTGTGAAACATGGACAGTGCCTGGGCTGAAAAGCTCCTCTACAGAGCTCAGTAGGTTTTCTCTGGACATCCGAAGGGATGTGCTGAGTTCCCACACTGCTGTGCAGCCAAAGCTGAGGGACCTGCAGCTGCCTGAATGCAAAAACTGGAATAGGAGCCTCATTCCAGGGGGAAATCTCTCCCTCCTGTGCCAGCCCGAGGCAATGCTGAATATTCTTCCATTTTTTAGAACTTTTAAAATATTTTCCTCAAATAGAAGAAGAAACCTCCAGAGTAGACACCAAATGTTAAAAAAATTAATAATTCTCACTTTTTTTTCTGTTTCTTCAGTCTCCATATTTTCTCTCCACTATCCTTCATTTTCCTATGAATTTCTCAGCACCCTCTGTCTCCTTTATCTATCCAACACGCCTTTAAACTTTAAGGACTTTAAACAGCAGCATTTGAAGTTTCCCTGTCCTGGTGTAACACATGTTTTGGGTTTGGGTATCCCAGGACATGAACTCCTGAAGATTACAAATTACTTTGTGCTGTTCCTGCTGTCTCCTGGAATGATTTCACCCCAGCCATAGCTGGAACAGTTCATGTAAAAACATTAATTATCCATTTACCACTGTCACTCTGCTCTTGACATGACTCTCTCTTCATCCTTATGGATGGAGAAAATGTGCTCTCTCTGAGGGGACAGAAGGCAATAGCAACTCTGCTTTGGAACTCCAGCCAGAATGTAAATATGCGGAGGAAAAAATGCCTGAAATATGTTTTTATCTGTCTAATCTTAGACCTGGTGTCTTCTCCCAACCAGTCATTTCAATCTATGAAGACATAACAGAAGAATATTGACCTCATTTTCTTTACTATTAAATATGTTGATATTTTTATTTAGCCTTACAAGATAAAAATTAATTAAATTCTTCCTGTGGAGAAACTGAAGCACAGGAGAAGACTGGGATTCATCTGCATAAGTTGGGGTGTCTGTAATTTATTCATCTTAATTTAATTATCGTCAATAAAGACAATCCAATCAACAAGCTGAATAGAGTGCGAATCACCTGACAAAGTGCACGTCTGGTTTAGGGTGAAATAAATCACAGAATGGGTTGGGTTGGAAAAATCCTTCAAGATCATCCAGTTCTCTACAGCTTGAGTGTGATCCAGCTGCCTTGGCACTAAATTTATTGAAACTTTAGTCAACCAATCTATGCATTTACATATTGCTGGTCAAAAGGACAGGGAGCCAAGAGGAGCCCCATTCCCTCCTACAGCCCATCAGACACTTTGAGACACCTAGAATAGCTCCAGGAACCAAAGACCAGGCCAACGTGGTGACTCCACACATCACTTCTGCAGCTGGGTGGAGGGATCTGGGAGATCACCCAAATCATGGAATTATAGAATTGCAGATGTTGAAAAAGTGCTCTAAGTTCATCCAGTCAAACTGTCAACACCATTAAACCCCGTCCTCATCCACACCCCCTCAGAACACTTCCAGGGATGGTGACTCCACCACTCTGGGAAGCCTGTTCCAAAGCTTGACAATGTAAATTAAAATTCCCAGATTTTAGTGCACGGAATAATTTTCCCAAGGTTAACTCTGGTGTCTAAAGATACTGGAATCACATCATCCAGCACTGGAGGTCACGAGCTGTTCACTGTGCCCTGGGATACGTGATGGGGCTCTGTAAAGAGAGGAAAACAGCTGGAAAATGAATTGTCCAGCCCTTGGTCACTCATTACATTAATGGCTTGAGGAAGACCTTAAAAAGGAGAAAATGAGGCTCAGGGGAGATCTTATTGCTCTCTACAGCCACTGAAAGGAGGCTGAGTGAGATGGGGGTTGGTTTCTTCTCCCATGAGAAAATAGCACAAGGGGAAAGGGCCTCGAGCTATGACCCAGCAGGTCCAGGTTGGATAGTATGAAAAATTTCTTCACTTAAAATGGTGATGTCATTCCCCTAGTGCTCAAAAATGAGTAGGCATTGCACTTGGTTTGGTGGATGTGGTGATATTCAGTCAAAAATTGGACCTGATGGTCTTGAAGGTATTTTCCAACCTGAAGGATTCCATGAAAGCAGAACTGCTTTAAAGCCTCCAGTTCCCTGGCAGGCTGTGGCTCTGTGTGTGGCTGTCTGGGCTGCAAGCACGAGGCGTTGGATGTCTCTTTATTTGTATTATTTATTAAGCAAATTATTTCCATGCCCAGCATCTGGAAACACACCATAAATAAAACACAGCAGAGTCTTAAATTTTGCTGCTATTCGCAGGCAAATGTCCCTCAGCCCTCCCTGCACTGTCACAACAAACCTCTGTAAATAACATGCCCAGCTTGCTGTCAGTGCCAAAAGACATTCGCAGAGCAAATCCAGCCTCTTGCCATCTTCTGGAGGAGAATTGGCAGGAGTCACCGACACCAAAAATGCAGCTCTGCACCTCCAGGAGAAACTGCCTAATGAGGAGAGTGAAGCACAGGAAGAGCAGCAGATCCTCTTATACTTGGGGGTTGCCACATGACCTCTAAAGACAATTCTATCAGTTGTCTTCCAAATGGCTTTGAGCAAGGCTCCAAGAGGGAATGTTTTAGGTAGGGGCATTTCCCTAAGGAACTAAAATTTGTCATTTGTAGCCTCTCAGCAGGCTTGGCGGTCTGATTTTGGGTCTCAGCACGACAGCTCACGATCAGAGCTGTTCGGGCTAACGAACTCACGCTGACACCAATATGGCGGACGGTTCCAAAAGCCTTTATTAGCTCACTTCATGGATTTTTATACTCTAGGGGGTCTTCTCTACGTCAGGGGGGAGGACTTGTAGGTGGGGAAACTACTGGGGTCAGTGGAAAAGTACTAGGACTGGTAGGAAGGTTGCTAGGACCGGGTGGGCTACATTCCTAGGTGATTCTTATCAGAAGGCTGGGCAAAGGTCGGGGGGAAGGGGACACTTTCCCTGTCCCGTGACAGTCCCGTGATCTTCCGAACGCGACTGTCCCTGTTCTCCCACAGTCATTGTATGCAGCACAAAATATAAATCCACACACTGGGTCAGACTGGGCTCCAGGTTCAGCCTAAAGTCCAGGCTCTTTCACTCTGCACGAGCATTGAAGATTCGATTACGGAGAGTTACCTCTGCTTGAACTATTGTGCCAAGGAGATCATCTACCAAAGTCAAAACCAGGGATTTTATTTAACAATAAATGTGGGGTAGATAAATTGAAACAGATCAGAAATGGGAGAGTGAGAAGGAAAGAGAAGGAAAAGTGATGGTGGGGTGGATTGGGGAAGAGATCAAAGAGTGGACAGTACAAGACTCTTGTCTCCAGCAGTGTCCATCGGTCCCTCCTCGCCTGTGGGAATCCATAAAATCAAGAGGGTTTTGGGAAAGTTGTGAAAAAGAAAGGCCCCAGAGACAGCAAGAGTAGTGAAATGCTAAAGCAGCAGAAAAGATATATTGGCAGTAGCAAAGACATGAGAAATAGAACAATAGAGCTGTGTGGTTTGGCTTTCTAAGTTGCAAAAAGTATATTTTAGTAAATATTTAGAAGGTTAAATATGAATGGGGCTTTGTGCTTTGTCTCTTATAAATGAACCACTGTATGAGAGAATAAGCTGCTATTGTTTTAACCCAAGCTATGTGTGCTTAATGGGATTGGATAGAACTACTGTCAATATGCTTTTACTCTATGTAATTGACTGGGACTGAGACTGAGACTGGGTTATGGTATGTTGTAACACTAAGTTTCTTTGGCTTACTGCCTGACCAGCGAGCTGTGCATGTCTCTATTGTCTTAGTTGTGTAATGAAACTGATGCTTAAATAAACAGCTCTAGACACTGATCAGAAGTGGTCCCGTTTCATTCGTGTCTGTATATAAACGGCCCGTACGCACTCGCCCTGTGCTTCTCTGCACTGGGGTCCCAGTGGTTCTTGTGGAGGTGAGGACCCCAAGCCATCCATGCAGGGTTTACACCTTTCTCCACTCTATTTTAAAGGCACCCAGGGATGCACTTTCCTAGTTGCCCTGTGAAAGGAGAATGAGTTTGCCTTCATTTATCTGCAATGCTGAGACCCAAGGAGCATTTCTCACCTCCCAAAGCCCCTCCCTGGGGGCAGGGTAGGGATGCATCCCCACAATGCAGCCCGGGCCTAAAGTCAGCTTCTGTGGAGTGCCCAAGGCAGTGCTGCCATCCTTCCTCAGCCGGCTCTCCCTGATCAGGCTGCCTTGCTGTTGGCTTGGGGCTGAGGGGCTGGGGCTGGCAGCAGGACCTACCTTTGGCAGGTGTTTGCCTTGGCCACCACCCACCCATCCATGGGTGTGTGCCCAGGGCTTGTCTGTCCCTGCTGCCGTCAGCTCTGGGACCGGCCACTGCTCCCGGGAGCCAGGCGTGCTCAGGGTGAGCCGGCGTCTCTGGGCATCGTCCTGGTGCCGGCGCCGGGCTCACTCCTCCGGTTGCCCCCTGAGGCAGCTGAAGGAGAAAAGGCGGGGCAGAGCCCGCCGGGCCGTCCTGGCCGTGGAGCACCGTGGCCGTGGGGCCGGGGGCTGCGGGGCTGCTGTGCTGCCAGCCGGGCAGGCAGGAACACTGCGTGCCAGTGGCTAGGCAGGCACCGGGCAAGCTCCTGCCGGCGGCTCCTGCCCGCAGGGCTTTTCCCTGGGGAGGGGCGGCCTGGGCACGGCCAGCCTCCATGCCTGCTTCTTCTGCCTCGTCCGCAGGGTCAGCAGGCAGGGCACAACCCACAGACACATTTGGGTCTTTGAGCAAAGCCCTGCGGAGGGGCTCGCTGTGCCCCTGGTCACTGAGGTCACTGCCTGGAGGCATAGGCGCTGTCTCTAACTCTTGGTCTCACAGCAGGAGTGACAACGGGCTCTCTACCTCTCTGTCCCTCTCTCCAGCTGCTTCTTCTTGCTCCACCTTCTCCAGGAGCTTTTTCAGCAGGGTTTCCAGGCATGGTAAGTCCTCAGAGTCAGAGCCCAAGTCTGCCAACATCTCAGGAGACACAAGCTCTGAGCAGTTTTGTGTCTCTGCTGTGGCATCTTCGGTCACACAGCAAGAGCTGTGTGGCACCAAGGGGTCTGCAGGTGGTTCCAAGTTGGCACTTGATGGATCCCTGAGATCGCAACTGGCTGTCATGGGGCTTTCTTCATTGCTCGTGGAGGAAAAGATGTCTCCAAGGAACTCTGCATGCATTTTCTCTTCCTCCAGCTTCTCCAGCTCCTCTCTCTTTTTGCTCCTAAGTTGTAGCAAATCCTCAGGCCCCATGCACACCTGCTTGTGAAGTGCAGTGTGCTTGGCTGGCTGACGAGTTGCCCTTTCCTCACAGGGGCCTCCAGAGAAAGGAGAAGCTGAGAAGCCTGAGCTTTCCTCAGGCTCTGATGTGAGGAAGAGCTTGTTGTGGCCCTTGTCCCAGGGATCTCTAGCCGGGGCAGAAGCTTCTGCCTCTACCTCATTCTCCTTCGAGAACAGGGCATGCCACAAACTCTGCAGGTCGGTGTCCCACTGTCCTGCAGCCTGTGCTTCTGGGAGCTTTTCCTCCTCTCGCTTTTCCTCCAGCCCCTTTACAGGAACATCCCAGGGCTGTGAGTTTCCAGAGACAGAGCTCTGCTCTGCCAACTGGGCAGGGGATGGGAGCTCAGAGCACTTTGCTGCCTCTTCTGTGGAGCCTTTGGTTGAGCTGGAAGCACTGGGCAGTGCCTGGGGCTCTGCATCCACCTCTTGTTGGGCACTTGACTGTGAGTGCAGGTGGACACGACAGACCTGTCTTCTGACAGGTGTGGGCTGAGGCCTCCAAAAAGGTCATTGTAGTTGCGGCCGTCATGTCCTTCCTGCACCTCAATGCCCTCCTCTTTCCCAGAGCGCCCCAGGTGCTTCCAGGCCGGCCGGGCCCCAGTGCGGAGCGGCACGCCACGTGCAGGTATCACGGGGGGCAGGCGGGGCCCCTGCCTTGCCCCTGACCCCTGCCAGAGCTCTTCTATTCTCCTCTCCAGGGAAGCCGTTCCCCACAGCCCACAGCATGGGCTGTGCCTCTGGGAGAGGATCCAAAGGCTGCTGCTGCAGGTGCTGCTGGCAGAGGGGGCAGCTTGGCACTGTCAGTGGACACTCTGGACATTTGACCACTGAGCTGGCCTGGAGGTGCCAGTGTCACCTTAGGGCCATGGAGAGGTGGCAAGTCCAACACGGACAATCTCTGTGGTCCTGTGACACAGCTGTGGGGCATTGAGTGCCCGCCCTCCTAGCTTCCCCTGCGTGTGCAGGACCTGGTGGGGCTCTGTGACCAGATGGGTTTGGGGAACAGAGTGGGCCTGTCGCCAGTGATGGGCATGATGGTCGTCCAGGTGACCTGAGGTGCTGCCTGTGGCTGCCTGTGGGTCACCTGTGGGAAGCAGGAAGAGGCATGGGATGGAGCTGGCTGTGTGGGCATGGTGTCCCTCATTAAGCCCAGGCCTGGCCCCAAGGCAGGTGCTGGCCACAGCAGCCAGGCTGAGCCGGGTTCCCAGCTGGGCTCACTGCCTCTGGGCCATTGCTGTGCCTGGGCCATCCCAGCGCTGTCCCCTCCGCAGAGCATGGCCTGGTGACAGGCCTGGCTGTCTCTGCCCCAGGGCTTCCCCCAGGTCCCACTGCAGGCTGTCCCTCCATCCCTGTCCCTCACCTGTCACCGCTGGTACAGCAGTGGCTGCCCCTCACGGGGCTGGCTGGGGGCATTCACCTCCTCCTTCTTCAGCATGGTGGGAGTGCTCTGGTGAACACTGCCCACAACCACCCAAGGAAGCTGCTGCCTCCTCAGAGAGCTGCTCTCCTGGGAGTGGCCACTGCAGGGACTGGCAGCCCCAAGGGCCATGACATGCACGCCGGTCACAATGGCCTCTGGGCCCAATGTCACTGCGGGTCACAAAGGCCTGGTGGGCATGGCTGCCCTTTCTCCAAGACACCTGGCGGTTTCCATGCTGATGTCCCTGGGCACAAATATCTTTTTAATGCCTTTGCCCCTAAACCTTGTCTACTCTTGTTCCTCTCTCAGTGTTTTGCAGCTCTCTCTTGTCCCACCTTGTTTTCCTACCCTAAACATCCCCAAGGAAGCCCAGTGCCAAAGTGCCAAAGGTCTTTTCCCACCCAGCGCACCATGGGTCCCAGCCCTCCACCCTGACCTCCCATAGAAAGACCATCAGGAAGGCAAAAGCTCCATTTGAACTCAATCTGATGGCTACTGTGAAAGGCTATAGAAAGTGTGTTTTTAAAAAAAAATATTAATAACATAGGAGGACCAAGGAAAATGTCCATTCATTATTTCATAGGGTGGGTGGGGAAGGGTGAGATTACGGTCAGGCATATGCCTGGCATTCTGTTGTTGAGAGTTTTTGCAGACTGAGGAGTTCTTGCTAGACAATGGCCATATTCAGCCGATGCACAATCCAGCCTGCTTGGACTAATGGACAATGGACACGGTCACAAACAATGAATAATGGACATATTCAGAAATGGGGTCAGTATATCCTTGAAAAAGATACAAGAAGAAGAGTCATCAGGACTCAGCAAGTTTGTCAGAGAGCTTGGGAAAGTAAGAAAAAAGTGAGCCATGGGTGGGCTGGACAACCACAGCAAGACGCGTGAAAAATTAGATGATCCAATCAGCATTCTAATTTAGACGCGTGAACAGCTAGGATTAACCAATCATGTATTAGCTAGAGACATGTGGACAGTAGAGATTTATTATAAATATAGTCTTTTTAGGGATAATAAATTTGGCTTCACTGGATCATATTGGTCATGGTGTGATGTCCCTGAAGCTCCACACCATGCAGCTCACCCTTGCCCTTCACCGCCCAGGCCCTGCTGCCTCAAGAGAGCACCCACCAGGTCCAGCTCCTCAACAGGTCTCATGGGCCCTAGGGCTCGAGCAGCCTCTCCAGCCCCGCCAGACATCAACAGCCCCCGGCCAGCTGGAAAGGACTCAGCGCCCAATGCTCAACCTGGGACATCTTGTCCAAAGCGAGAAACACCTGTGACAACAGTCATAAGAAACTTGACTTTGTACTTGTATATAGTTATTAAGTTAGTTGTATATAGTTATTAGGTTAATAAAAACTGTTAAAATTATGGGCAGGGCCTTGTCTCACAGCCTGTCTCTCCCCGGGCTCCCTGGCGCACCTTCAGCTTCTTCCCCCCTGCTGTGGCTCTGCCCCCAGGCTGAGCAGATCGAGTCCCGGGCCAGGCCCTGAGGCCGCTGCTGCTCCCGCGGCGCCTGCGGGGCAGCCCCGAGGCTCCGGGCCGACTGTAGGAGCAGGAACAGTGCTGCAGAGCCCGCAGCCCTCACGGGCTGCGAAGGAACGGGCAGATGGCCATGGGGCCCGGCTGGCACTGCCGGCGCTGCTGCTCTCGGCTGCCGCCTGCAATCCTTACAGGCAGCCCTGACGCCGCCTCAGGAGCCGCTCGGAGCCGTGCCCGAGGGCTGGCCCCGACCCCCGGCCCCCAAGGGCACTTGTCCCTTCCTCTCTGCACTGCCAGATTCCGAGCTCAGTTGTCATCTTCCTCCTGCCCTTCCTTTCTGCGGGGCAGCGTTAGGAGCCAGCCCAGCGGCTTTCCTCCCGCACGGCTGCAGCCCCTTGCCCACAGCTCCCTCGCCGGACCCAGAGCTACTTTCCAGCCCAGCACCCCCGCCATGTCCCGCAGCCTGGGCCGGCTCTTGCCTGCTGCCAGCGAGGCTCGGCGGCTGGGCTTGGCCATCCCGGGCAAGATCAGCTCCCTGGCCGGGGGAACACAGGGGGACATGAGGGGGACACACGGCAGCACACGGGGGACACACAGCAGGCACCGCTTCCCTCTGTCCCCATTGCCGCAGAGCAGCACCGTGTGCGGGGCTAGCACGGACCAGGGCACAGAGGAATGTTTGTGCTGTCACCGGAGAAAGGACACTGCAGGGATGCTTCTCACTGATGAGGGTGCTTTGGGCTGGGGGGCTCTCCGACCTTCTCACACCTGGGGAGGCTGGGGGGGGTCTCTGTCCCTCTCAGCCCTGGTGTGACCCCATCCAAACATCATCGGGGTCAGAGGGACAGAGACACCCCTGTTATGTTTGCCCAACTATCCCATCAAAAGGAACCAAACAATATAATTAGATAATATCAATTTTAATTAATTGGTTAAAAAATTATAAAATTGGATACAATAATTGGATACAATATATGATTAAAATAAAGGATAATTCGGTTCCAGTAATAGCGCATAAGCAAAGGATAACCGCGGGGTACGGAGTGCGGGGCTCTTGGACCCATGCCACCCTCCGTACAAAGTTGCCAAGTGAAGATTCCCTCCTTATATACCATGTGTTAATACCATATTCTCCAGTTCCGGTTCGTCATTTACCTATCTCCGCCCTCATGAACACCTTTACTGCGCATGCTTCCTCTTTGTCCTTTGATTCACCTTTGGGTTACACATGCGCACCAAGCCGATATAATATAAGCCAAGAATACATATCACTACATCTATGTATAAAAACAATAAATCCCTTATAATTAACATTTTCCTGGGAGCCAACCAGGTTCTTGTTCATTTTAGCATCTGCTTCCCGGCCTTTCCTGTAGGCCTTGGAAACATCTGCTTGAGGGGGGGAGATGGAACCCTCCTCTCTCCCTCTTCCTTTTGGCATTCTATTTTTATTATTCCCAATTATTATTATATGGTAGATCTTGTCCTTGTAAACATCTGCAGAAGGGGGGGGGCCTCTCCTCTTTTTTCTTTTGGCATTACAACTTTTAACTATTTTTATTTCTCCCAAATATTAATTATTAAATGTTATTAAATGGTAGGTATCAATTACTGTTTCCATTTTATCAGCACGAATCATACCTATTTACCACACCCCCAAACCCCCAGAAGGGCTGAACCTGGGATTTGGTTTGGGGCTGAGGATTTAGGAAGGGATTGGAATTGGGAGAGGGGTTGGAATTGGAGCTGAGATTTGGATTAGAGCTGGGATTGGGGTTAAGGCTAGACATGGGATTGGCTTTAGGGCTAGGGCTGGGATTGGGTCTGGGGCTAGACGAGTCTGGGACTGGGATGAGATTAAATACAGAACTGTGAATGTGTCTAAACATGGAATGAGACTGAGACCAGGATCAGGGTCAGGTTTGGGACTGAGCTCACCCAGAGCAGGACAGGGGGGATGTCACTCCAGGATGTCCCTGGCATCATCCCAGCCCTCCTCAGGCACCTCCAAACATGGAGGGCAGCTGGGTGCTCCAAGATCC
>JALJVW010000119.1:26332-86374 GCA_024865655.1 Emberiza elegans | reverse complement strand
AACCCTCCCAGGACACCCCCAGGACCCCCAGAGCCCTCCCCAAACTCCCCCAGGACCACCCCAACAACCCCAGACCCTCCCAAGACCTTCCTCGACCCCTCCCAAATCCCCCAGACCCTCCCACGACTCCCCGAGACCCCTCTCAGGACCCATCCGCACCCCAGTCCCCCACAATGCCCCAGGACCCCTCCCAGACCCCCCCAAACCCCCGGACCCTCCCCACCCATCCGCACCCCCCAGGTCCCCCCCACAATGCCCCGGACCCTCCCCAGACCCCCAAACCCCCCGGACCCTCTCCCCCCCCTCCCTCTCAGGCCCCTCCCGCTCCTCTCCCGAGCCCGGCGGGTCCCGGCGACGGCGGGGAAGGGGGCGCCGCTTCCGGCTCGCCTCTGATTGGCTGGGGTGGCGCGGGGGAGGCGGGCGTTTCTGAGGGGAGCCGCACCGTAATTGGTTGGTTTAGGGACTTGCAGCTCGGCCATTGGTTGGTTCAGGGCGGGGCGCGCCGCTATTGTTGGGAGCCCGCACACACAGCGGAAGCGGGAGATTGTGAGGGGAGAGCGGCTGAGGTGGGTCGGGGGGAAACTGGGGGGGTTTGGGGCGGGTCTGAGGGGAAATTGGGGATTTTTGGGGGCATTGACGGGAAACACAGGGGTGTGCGGTGGGTTTGGGGGGAATGAGGGGGTCTGGGGGGCCTTTGGTGGGTCTGAGGGGGCTCTGGGGAGCTTTGGGGGACGTTTGAGAGGGTCTGGAGCGTTTTCAGGTGGGTTTAGGGGGATCTGAAAGGAATTGGAGGGGTCTGAGGGGATTTTGGGGGATTGTGAGGGGAACTGTGGGGTTGTGAGGGGATCTGGGGAGTTTGAGATGGCTCTGGGGAGTTTGGTGGAGTCTGAGGGAATTTTATAGGGTTTGGGGGGGGACTGAGAGGTCTGAGGGGAATTTGGGGCAGTCTGATAGATTTGGGGGGGTCTCAGGTGGGTCTGGGGTGAATTTTGGGGGGAAATGGGGGGGTCTGAGAGTCCTGAGGAGGGTTTGGGGGTCCAGGGTGGTTCTGGGCCAACACTGGGGGAGCTCTGGGGGGTTTGGGGTTCCTGGAGGGGTCCTGGGGGAGATTTGGGGGTCCCGGGGGGTCCCAGGCCCACCCTGAACAGGGGTCTGGGGGTTTCAGGGGGAGGGGGCACAGCAGGGTTCCCCCCGCCCCCCGGTTTTTGGGGGTCTCTTGGTGCCCCCTCCCAAAAAGCTCCGAGGGCCCCCTGAAGTGGCTCCTGTTCCACCGGCCGGTGCCCCCTGATCCAGGACGGCCCCAGTGAGTCTGGGGGATTTGTGGGGATTTTGGGGTTTTGAGAGGGTTTTTGGGGGTGTTGAAGTGGCTTTTTTGGGCTTTGGGGGATTTTGTTGGAAGTTTGGGGGGAATTATTGGGTATTTTATGGAGAATTGTTGGGTTTTGGGATGGTTACATGATTTTGGGGGGTTTTGTTGATTTGGGGGATTTTGGATTTGGGTGTTTTGTTGGGGTTGGGGGGGGATTTATTGAAATTTTGGGGAGTTTTTTTAAATTTTGGTGAGTTCCATTGGAATTTTCAGAGATTCTCTGGGGTTTTGAGGGTTTTTCTTGTAGTTTTTTGGGGATTTTGTGGGGTTTTAGTGGAATTTTAGGGGGGCTTTGAGGCAGTTCCTGGCTGTGCGGAAGGGCTGAGAGGCACCAAAATCTCCTTAAAAACCCCAAAAGTCCCAATCAAACCCACTAAATCCCAATTAAATCTCTCAAAATCCCATTAGAACACCCTAGAATCCCAATAAAAGCCCACAAAATCCTTTGAAATCCCAATCACCCCAAAAATCCTAATTAAACTCCACAAATCCCCCAAAAATGTCCCCAAAACCAAAAAGAGTCCCACAAAATCTCCCCCAAGATCCAAAGAAATCCTGGCAACACCCAAAAAAACCCACAAAACCCCACAACTCCCACCAAAAATCCCAAAAAACCCAAATTCCCAATGAATCCCACTAAATGCCACCACAATTCCAATAAAATGCCCTAAAATCTCCTAAAAATCCCAATAAAACCCCCAGAATTTCTGAGAATCCCAAAAAATCCCAACAAAATCCCAGTAAAACCCCCAAAATTCAAAAAAAGACACAAAAATTTCAATAAACCCCAAACACCCCAGAAAAACTCCCCCTCAAAATGCCAATAAAATCCCCCAAAATCCAAACCCCCCAAAATCCACAAAACCAGCCACTCCCAGTCAATCCCAGTATGATTCCAGTTGCTCTCAATGAGATCCCAGTGTAACCCAGTATGGACTCAGCTGCTCTCACTGTGATCCAGTGTGATCCCAGTTGCTCCCAGCATAATTCCAGATGTTCCCAGTCCCTCCCATTATGATCCCAGTTTCCCCAAGAATAGTCCCAGTCCCTCCCAGCAGGGTCCCAGTTGTGCCCAGTTGCCTCCAGGGTAGATTCAGTTTCCCCCAGCATCATCCCAGTTGCTCCCAGCATGATCCCAGCTGTTCCCAGTGTGGTTCCAGTGTCCCCAGTATGGTTAGAGACACTCCCAGTATGTTTTAGTTACCTCAGAATGATCCCAGTCTTTCCCAGTTACTCCCAGTTTCCTCTAGCATAATCCCAGTTTCTCTCTGTTGCTCAAAGGGTGTTCCCAGTTGCTCCCAGTATGATCCCAGTTGCCCCAGTTGTAGTCTCACTCTTTCAGCATGGTTCCAGTATCTGCCAGCTGATCCCAGTTGCTCCCAGTGTGTCACATTTTCCTCCCAACATGGGCCCAGTAGCTCCCAGTAACCCCCAGTCAGGTTCCATTCACACCCAGTATAATTCCAGTATGAGTGTAGCCACTCCCAGTATGATCCCAGTCACTTGCGGTCTAATCCCAGTTCCTCCCAGTCACTCCCAGTCTGATGCCAGTGCCCCCAGTGTGGTCCCAGTTCCTCCCAGCATGGGCCCAGCTGTTCCCAGTGTGTTTCCATCACTCCCCTATGGTTACAGACACTCCCAGTATGGTCCCAGTTGAACACAGTTGCCCCTGCTCTAGTCCCAGTCACTCCCCAGATGATCCCAGTCCCTCCCAGCATGGTCCCACTCACTCCCAGTTGCCCCCAGTGTGGTCCCAGTTCTCCCCAGCATGGTCCCAGTTGTTCCCTGTGTTGTTCCAGTCTCCCCAGTATGGTTCCAGACACTCCCAGTATATCCCAGTTGCCTCCACCATGAATCCTGTCTTTCCCAGTTGCTCCAGTTTGCTTGCAGCATCATCCCAGTTTCTCTCAGCTGCTCCCAGTAGCCCAAAGTGTGATCCTAATCACTCCTTTTAAACCCCAATATGATCCCAGGAAGCTCCAGTTTGATCCCAGTCACATGCCAGCCCTCCCAGTGTGGTCCCAGTATAATCCCAGTTGCTTCCAATCTCTCCCAGTATGGTCCCAGCTGCCTCCAGCATGGTTCCAGTTGCTTCCTAGATCAGCCCAGTCAGTCCCAGTATGATACCATTTGCTCCCTGCGTGCTCCCAGTTTCTCCAGTCAGGCCCAGTATGGGGGATGATGTGCAGGGTGTGTTCCCAGTTGCTCTCAGATACTCCCAGTATTAGTCCAGTCCCTCCCAGTATGATCCAAAGATGAGCCCAGTATGCTCCCAGTCCCTGCCAGTATGAACCAGTTGTGCTCCACATGGTTCCAGTTGCTCTCTTTCACCCTCGCTTTTGTTCCAGTCACTCCCAGTATGTCCCAGTGTAGCTCAGTTCCCTCCAGCATGTTCCCAGTCACTCCAAGTCACTCCCAGTTGGGTTTTTGGGGGGATGTTTGGAGAATGAAGAAGTCCAAGGCTGAGTGGAAAAGGCCCCTCGGGGGGACATCGGGGGGTGCCGGTGGCGGCTGCCGGCAGAGGCAGCCTGGAGGAGCAGAGCCCTGTGTCCCCCAGGAGCCCAAAGTGGGGAGCCCAGAGAGGGGGGAGCGCCGCCATTGGCGGGAGCCTCAAGAGCCTGGAGAGGGGCAGGGGGGACTCCTTGGAGCCGCTGCAGCCCCGAGCAGAGAATGAGGGGAGAAGGGAGCCCGGGAGCCCAAACAGCCCCGGCATCCCGAAATGGGGAGAGCCAAGAGGGGGGAGCTTTTGGGATTGCTGGGACTGCCAGCAGCCTGGGCAGGGCAGGCACCGAGGAGAAGGGGGACCCCCAATCCAAGGGTGACCCCAGCAGCTGGGACAGGGGGGAACACCTGAGCATCAAAGGGGAGGGACCAGGGACAGGGAACTCCTGGGAGGTTTTTTGAGGGCTTATTCTTGGTGTTTGGGCGGTTTATCTGGAGCGCAGATGGCCGGTGACTTGTAGTGATGGACTTGGGCAGAGGGACCTTCAAACTCAACATGCTCTTCCCTTGTTTTCCCCAAACCAGGATTTCCCATTGCCAACCCCTGGGAGGCTGCAAGGAAGAGGAAGATGTCCTGGGACACTGAGGCAGGTGAGGAAGTCACTGTCTCTGGGATCCTTAAAATAAGAGGGTTTTATGAAAGCTGCAAAAGACAAGCCTCAGAGACAGTAGAATTTTGATTAGAGCTTTGCAGCAGCCCTAAGTAAAGTAAGGAGAAATAGAACAATGGTCTGTGCATTAACACTTATCTAGAATAACTCCCTAACCTGCAGAAAAGTATATCTAGCAAGATATTAGGAAATTCTAAGCTTAATAATGGAGCTCTGTGCTTTGTCTTTTAAGGCTTACAAGCAGGTATTTTATCTGAAATAAGCAAGCATTGTTTTACCCATCAATGTGCTTATAGTGCTTGGATAGAACTACTGTCAATATGCTTCTGCTTTGTGTGATTGGTCAAAAACCTTTTAAAGTAAGTTTTAACATGAAGTTCTTTGTCTGCTACCTGGGATGTGAGCTGCTGACATCTTCCCATTGTCATAACCAAGTAATGAGACAGATGGTGGGAAATAAAACAGCTCAAGACGCGTTCCTAGCAGTCCCGTCCTGTTTGTGATTTGTGCCCAACCCCGAGCTGGCGATGAGTGCCCCTTTCTCCTCTGTGCTGCTCCATCTCCCAGCCCAGCACGGCCCCGGCTGCAGCACAGCCCTGGGGGGATCTCCTTGCCCTTGCCTGTGGCACGGAGGCAAATCCCATCCTGTCCTTGTCCTTCCTCCCCCAGAGCAGGAGCTGAGCATGGAGAGCAGGGAGGACAAATCCCCGCAGCAGAACCTGGTGGAAGAGGCCGCTTTGAGTGGCTCCAAGGCGCAGGAAATCAACGGGGAGGAAAAGCCCCGGAGATGCCGCATGAGGAGGGGCTGCAAATGCAGCTGGTGGGGATGTGAGGGGGAAAGAGCCAGCCTGGGCCAGGAAGGCGGCCGGAGATGGAGCCAGAGCTCGGAGCTGGTGCTCCATGAGCAGCTCCATGATGGGGAGAAGCCCCACACGTGCGTGGAGTGTGGGAGGAGCTTCAGGTGGAACTCCGAGCTCATTGAGCACCAGAGGACCCACACTGCGGAACGGCCCTACGAGTGTGATCAGTGCAGGAAGAGGTTTCAGACCAGCTGCAATCTCCTCAAGCACCAGCGCACACACACAGAGGAGAGGCCCTTCCGCTGCCCCGACTGCGGGCAGGGATTCAGGCACAAATCCCATCTTGTCACGCACCGACGCATCCACACTGGGGAAAGGCCCCATGAGTGTGAGGAGTGTGGGAAGAGCTTCAGCCAGAGCACCACCCTGATCAGTCACCAGAGGACCCACACTGGGGAACGGCCCTACGAGTGTGGGGAGTGTGGGAAGGGCTTCAGCCACAGCTCCCACCTGATTGTCCACCAAAAGATCCACACTGGGGAACGGCCCTACGAGTGTGATAAATGCAGGAAGAGATTTAAGACCAGCTCCCATCTCCTCCTGCACTATCAGAGTCACACAGAGGAGAGGCCCTTCCAATGCCCCGACTGCGGGAAGGGATTCAAGCACAACTCCCACCTCGTCAGACACCGGCGCATCCACACAGGGGAGAGACCCTACCAGTGTCCCCAGTGTGGGAAGAGCTTCTCACAGAGCTCTCACTTGACCCGACACCAATGGAGGCACCGGTAAGCGAAGCCCTGTGAATGCCCCGAGTGCAGGAAGAGCTTCGTGCGCTGCTCCAGCTCCATCCCCCACTGGAGGAGGCACTTTGGGCACAGCCCTGGGGAGCCACATTCCCTATGATGCATGTTGGGAACACACCTGGCTTCTTATTCTTTTGGTTTGGCCTTAATTTTTTTCTCTTCTCCATCTCTCTGTACTCCAAAAGCCAAGAGGGATGGATCTGTCACCTCAAAACCACTCAAATCCCACTGTAAATAACTGAGTTTTAAGCCAAAAAGGCTCAATCCCATGTCAAATTGCTTGTTCCCTCCTCAAAAGAACCACAATCCCACGCCAAACTCTCCATTCCACAGCCAGCATGGTGAGATGGAGTTGGAAGTTGATTGGTTGAAGTGGGATCCCAATGTGCAGTGGTGGGATGGGGATTGTGTGGGGCTGGCTGGGTGGGATGTATTTGATAGCAAATAAAACTTTCAGTTACTGATTTCGTTCCTGTTCATTTTCAGTCAGTTCTGTTTGCAGAGTGCCACCTTCTCAGCCGAGTCAATTCGTATAAAAATCCCATTTTTTAAATCATCTAACCCAAACAATCCAAAAACCAATATCCAAATAAAACCACCCACATTTTAAAATTTTAAAAATAATTTTAATTGTGTTAGAGTACCTAAGGATGTTATTAAAGTTTAAATGTTTGGTTAAAATGTATGAGAAATTATAGTGGTGTTTGGTTTTGTGTTTAGTATATTTGTAATATGAATTGTTTTACTAAGGTGTGTTAGATTGCATGTTAGTTTTTTTAGATATTTTTTATCTCAAGTATATTAGTCATCAAGTTAAAACTTTCAAAAGGTATTTCTTGATATATAATTTGTTTATTTATATGCATTGGAAATATTATAGCAATAGTTGTTGGTTTGGGTTGAATCATTGTTGGAGTATTGTAAAGAAGACTTGAAATTTTTATATTTCATTTTTGTTATAATTTATTTAATTTCAATTTTAATTTTTTTGTTTATAATTTTATTGCATTTTGTTGAGAGGATAGGGAGGAAGTTCAAGGGCAGGAACATTTATTCCTGGCTGGGGACTGGAATTCCAGACCCTGGGAGTGTGTGCAGGACCACACAGACTGGGATCAACTGGACTGGGATCAAATGTGGGCTGTGGCCAAATGGAATGGGACCATAGAGATCAGGACAATACAGACTGGGATAAACTGGGTTGAGATTATATGGACTGGGATTGCACAGACTGGGATCACACGGACTGGGAAAAAGCTTTGGCTACCATTGGCTGCCTTTGGCTGCCATCCCCGTCTGAAGGTGGCCACATCAAGTTGGCTTGATCCTGTTTGGGGGTTCCATCCCCCTCCTTCCCCTGCTCTCCTGCCCCTTCCCCATCGTTCCCCCAGTCCCCAGTCCCCTCCCCCGTGCTTGGTTTTGGGGGTTCCGTGCCCCTCCTGCTCCCTTTGGGGGTCCGACCCCCCCTTTGGTTGAATTTGGGGGGGCTTGCGCTCTGATTGGCCAGGATCTGTTTTGGGGTGCGGATGGGAGGAACTGGCCCCCCAGGAGCCCCAGCCCCAAAATGGGGTTTGGGGAGCGGCAGATCCCCCTCGGCCCTCCGGGAATGGGGGAGGCGCTGGGGACGGCTCCGCGGCCCTGGGGGCCCCCAGTGCAGCCCCAAAATGGGGAGGGTCCATTGGGGGCCCCATTGGAACCCCCAGACCTGGCGGGAACACGGCAGGAGCCCCAGGAAAAGGGGATGGAAGGGTCCGGGCCGGGAATGGGGAGGCATCTGGGGACGGCCTCCGTCCCTCTAACAGATCGGATCGGGGCACATGTTGGGATTGAGGGAGGGTCCGTTCAGCGGCTGGGGAGGGGCTGGGACGGGGGGGGTCCGGGATGGGGGGATGGGTCCATTCCGGGACTGGGGCGGGGCCTCTCTCTGGGATTGGGGTCCGGTGCTGGGTCAGGGTCTCTCCCGATCCCATTCCTGTTCCCGATCCCGCCGCTGTTCCCAGGGAATGGCTCCAATCTCAACTCCGACCCAAACACCCCCAAACACAAACTCTGGGATCTCAACATTCCCCCCCAGCCCGAACCCCAAATTTTAGGATCAACCCCCCCAAATTCTGGGCTGTCAAACAGCCCCAATTCCCAAACTTTGGGGTCAAATACCCCCAAATCCCAAATCCTGAAGTGTCAAAACCCCCAAAATTTTAGTATCTCCACCCCCGCAGTTCCCAAAATTTGGGGTTATTTGGGATTTAATTTGGGTTATTTGGGGTTTATTTGGGGCATGTCCAGGTACAACGTCTGCAGAGAGACCCTGGGTACAATGCTGGGAAAAACCCCAAAAACCCCTCAGGAACCCCACAACCCCTGTGGGCTGGGAAAGGGGATTTGGGGTTGGGATCCGGGGTGGCAGAAGGGGATTTGGGGTGAAAGGAGAAGGATTTGGGGTGAGGAGATTTGGGATGGAAAAAGAAGGATTTAGGATGGAAAAAGGAGATTTTGGGGTGAAAGAAGGAGGATTTGGGGTGGGAAAAAGGGGATTTGGAGTGGGAAAAGAGGGTTTGGGGTGAAAGGAGAATGATTTAGGATGCACAAAAGGATTTGGGGTGGAAAAAGGAGATTTGAGTGGGAAAAGGGATTTAGGGTAGGGAGGAGAAAGGGGGATTGGGGTGGGAATTGGGGGATTCAGGATAGGGAAAGATTTGGGGTGGGAAAAGGGGATTTGGGGATGAAAAAGGAGATTTGGGATGAAGAAGGAGTTTGGGGTGAGGAAAGGGGATTTTGGGTGGGAAAGGAGATTTGGGATGCACAAAGAAGGATTCGGGGTGGAATAATGGGATTTGGAGTGGGAAATTGGGGTGGAAAAGGGAGATTTTGGGATGGGAAAAGGGATTTGGGACACACAAAGGATTTGGGGTGGGAAAAGGAGAATTTGTGGTGCGAAAAGGAGAATTTGGGGTGGGAAAAGGAAATTTGGGGTGCACAAAGAAGGATTTGGGGTCAAACAAAGGAGATTTGGGATGAAAAGAGATTTGGGGGTTGAGAAAAGGAGGATTTGGGGGAAATGAGGATTTGGGCTAAAAAAAGAGGATTTGGGTTAAAAAAAAGGAGGATTTGGGCTGAGCTGAGCTTACCTGGGGGAGTGGGGGTGCACAGGGGGTTTGGGGCAGGGTCAGGACCATTTTTGGGCAGTTTTCTGGGATTTTGGGGTGTTTCTATGGGATTTGGGGGCTGTTCTATGGGATTTAGGGTGTTTTGGGATGGTGGTGTGGGATTTTGGGGTGTTTCTATGGCATCTTGGGGTGGTCTGGAGGGAGCTTAGGGTGTTTCTATGGGATTTTGGGGTGCTTCTATGGAGTATTGGGGCGGCTTGAAGGCATTTGAGGGGGTTTAGGGTATTCAGGGGCAGTTTTGAATGATTTTGGCGATGACTGGAGGGATTTCAGGGTGTTTCTATGGGATTTTGGGGTGGTTTGGAGGGATTTGGAGAGTTTTGGGGCAGTTTTTGGGTATTTAGGCGCAGTTTTGAGGCAGTTTGTGGGATTTTGGGGTATTTCAGGCTCGTTGTTTTGGGTTTGGGGGTGTTTTGGTGGGGTTTGGGGTGTTGTGGGTCCCTTTTTGGCTCAGGAGATCTTCCTGGCGCTGCTCTGGGTGATGCTGAAGCCCTGCAGGGCCTCGCGGGCGGCGCCCGCCGGCACCTCGGGGTCCAACTGCACCCAGGCGATGTCGCGGTGGCCGCGCACCAGGGCAGCTCCTGGAACCTGGGAACCTGGGCTGGGAACGGGGCCAGGAGAGCCTGAGGAACTCGGGAATGTTCCCCAGACACCTGGGAATGCTCCCCAGAAACCCAGGAATGTTCCCCAGAAACCTGGGAATGCTCCCCCCCAAATGGAGAAATGTTCCCCAAAAAATCCAGAAATGTTCTCAAAAGAATGCCTGAAACATTTCCCCAAGAAATCCAGAAATGTCCCTCCAAAAACTCCTGGAACATTCCCAAAAAACAAACTTTCCCCAGAAAGTCCAGAAACATTCCTCCCAAAAAAATCCAAAACCAACCCGGTTCCCCATGCAGAAACATTCCCAAAACCTTCAGAAACATTCCCCAAAATCCAGAAACTCCCCCTCCCCCCAAATCCAGAAACATTCTTCCAAAAATCCTGACATTCCCCATCAAAAAAATCCAGCCAGAAGTCTCTACCCCAATTCAGAAATTCCCCCTTAGAAAATCCTGACATTCACCCCCTAAAAAATCCAGAAATTTCCCACCAAAACTTCAAAAATTCCCCCTAAAACCCCAGAAATTCACCCTCAAAAATCCAGACATTCTCCCCCAAAATCCCAATACTTCCCCAAAACAATCCAGCCCCAAGGCCCCTCACCACTCTCACCCCCCCAGCCCCAAAATCCCCCAATGCCCAAAGGCTGCCCAGAATCCCCGGAATCCCCGGGATGCCGGGATTGCCCCAGATCTCCCTGGGTGCAGAGCAGGGAGAGCAGCAGCTCCTTGGGCTCCTCATGGAGTGGGGCAGGAACAGGAGGTGCTTCGGGGCTTTGCCCGCAGCTGGGGAAACGGGAGAAAAACCCCAACATCAACAACAAATCTGCCCCAAATCTGCCCCAAGCAGGCCCAAAACCTGCCCAAAGTCACTCTGGATGCACACCAAACAATCTGCCCAAAACCCCCCAAAATCCTCCATGGTTTGACCCAGTGCTGTCTCATCATTTTTAAGTGTTTTTCAGAGTTCCAAGAAATGATAGCTCTGTGGGAAGCTCCTCTAAACTGATGGCATTGTGACATCTACTCTCAGTAATCGGATGCAGCCCCAATTATTATTACAGAACCACTCCCACAGTTTGCTGGGTTTAGAGCATCTCTCTGCTGAGGGGATTTTGGAGGAGACAGCTATTGGACGGTTCATTAGTCTGTCACCCCCAGACCTTTACTCCTCAGTGCTGTTCTCAAGAGCCTTGTTTTAAATTATGTTCAGGGAATTCTCTCCCACTTAGAGCTTGGGTGGTGGCCAGGCCTTAGTTCTGCCTGGACGGGAATTTGCCAACAGACCCAGATATTTTCTGCATCAAAACTAGATTTGAGTTGCTTTGACTTGGCAATCTGACCCTCTAGACATGACACTTGAACTATTTTTAAAGGGAGCTTGGGAATTATTATCTGGAAATAATTATCCAAGTCTCCACTGAATCGAGGTTTGTCAGCTGTTTGCAGACTCTGGGATGATGGTACATTATTTCAGAGACTGCTATTTACCTAATTCCACCTATGTTGTTAGCTTTGTCTGCTGTTTGAAATGTTCCTGATTGTTGTATCCAAATTATTCCTAATTGCTGTAAGTTTCTTGTCCACTACATGTATTATTTTACTATGATGTTGCTTCATACTCATAACAAAAGACATGCATCTCATTCTTAAAAAACAAAAAAGAAGAGGAATGAATGCCTTAAGAACGTTCAAACAATGCAAGATGTACATGAGAAATTTGGATGACAAATCATTTTGAATAATGCAATATTTAGATGAGAAATTTGGAAAAAAGATCATCCCATCGAAATCCCAATTGGGTGTACCACAGTGAAGCCTGATTGATTCATTACCTTCAGGAGAAGATGTGCCTGTGTTTTATCATCAGCAGTTCAAAGCAGTCACCTGTTCATTCCATCAGATACTGAGCAGCTCTGAGAAAATGAGGCCCAGTGCAAGGAGAAATAATCTCATCACCTTGCAGCCTTTGTGGCCAGAGCAGGAGCAGCAGGAGGACTGCCAAGACATGGCTGTGTCTGGAAACTGACAGAGGCAATTGGCCAACAAAAGCCTCATGGCATCCTCATGGTACAGTGCTCCTACAAACCTTCTGCAGTTATTCCCTGTTCCAGCTCCCAGGAGGACATTCAGTGATGCCAAAGATCAACATTTCCAGCTCATAGACTTTCTCACGCTTCTCAACTCATTGGAAACAATGGTCATTCCTTTCCATTTCCCTAAGAGACACTGGACATTATTCTTCTGTTTTCTCATGCTGCAAAACCCTGTGTCAATGACTTGATAGAATGTGGTAAATTTTGTTGATTGTAATTGCTCTTTTATCTATCTTATCCCATATCTAACAGATAACCAGTGATAACCTTGATGAGATAATACCCTCACAAGAGTGAGCTGTTTCAACATCAGAACATAGGAGCCTTTTTTAAATGAACTAAAAGGGGGAGATGTCATAGACAGGTAGAATAATGATAAAAGAAAGGCCTTATGAAATCAGGCCTTGTTCTGCCATATTAATAGCTGGCCTGTCATCTCTTCTGAGTGCAGCTAAGCAGTTACAAGTTCCCATGTGAAGCTATTTTGAGAATGAGACTTTGTGAACAATCTATTCTGAGGGTGAAAAAGAAAATGCACCTGCAATAACAAGGGATTTGTCCATGAGAATCAGTGAAGAGAACAGGTAATACAATAGAGAGATCTGATGCACAAGTAGCATCTATTTTATTTACCAAAAATAGAAAAACTGCTAAATCTATGAAGTAACTAAAGTTGCACATGAGGTCTATCAAACTGTGTAAAATGAGTTGTGTGAATAAAGAGTAAAGAGTTCTTCACCATCTCAGCTGGGTCCTCTGGGATTTCAGTTCCCCCCTTCTGTGGGGCTTTGGTTTCCTTCTTTTCTGGTGCTTTGGTTTCCTTCACTGGGATTTTCATTTCCTTCCTCTCTGGGAATTTGGTTTCCTTCTTTTCAGGAGGTTTGTTTTTCTTTTCTGGGAGTTTATTTTCCTTCTTCTCTGGGGCCTTGGTTTCTTTCTTCGCTGGCATTTTGGTTTCCTTCTTCTCTGATGCTTTGGTTTCCTTCTTCTCTGGGGCCTTGGTTTCTTTCTTCTCTGGGGCTTTCTTTTCCTTCTTCCCTGGGGCCTTGGTTTCCTTTTTTGGGATCTTGGTTTCCTTCTTCTCTGGGGCCTTGGCTTCCTTCTTCTGTGGTGGTTTTGTTTTCCCCTTCTCTGGTTTTGGAGGTTGCCTCCCCACAGAGACACCCTTCTTTTCCTTTTTTGCCTCTCTTCCTCCTCTAAGGCTTTTGCCTCCTCCTCAAGCTTTTGAGCCAGCTGCTTCAGCTGCCTTCTGCAGACAAAATAGAAAACATGGCTGAGAGTCTCACCAGAAACTTGGGCTCCCTAGTCCTGGCTGGCCCTGCACTTCATTCCTTGTCCCTGAGGCCATTTCTGTGAATTCTCCTCAACCCACAGAGGTTGGGAACATCCCAAGTGAGGGCATTGGTGGAAGGGGACCTCCAGGACCAGCCAAACCTAAGCTTTGCCATCATAAGGTGTTGACTGTGCAAGCTCCCTCTGAAGGCACAGCCAGACCCCTCCAGCCCAGTGCCAAAGGCTGATCCAGCAGCTCTCTGTGCTGGTGCCTGAAAACGCCCTTTGTCTCTTGGCTTCTGTCATGGTTTGAGCCTGGCAAAATGCCAGTGCCCCCCATGAAAATACTTTCTCCCTGGTACTTGCTGTGAGATGTGCCTAGGAATAAGCAAAGCAGTCCTCTACTTAAAGCTATAGAAAACAGAACTTTATTAACTACACACTACAATAGGAAAGAAAAGAAAAAAAACACACACAAAGGAAAATGAAAACCCTGCAAACACATTTCCTCCTCCCCCACCAAATTCCAACACATAACATCTCCCAAATCACAGACTCTCTGTCTATTACCACCCAGATAATCAAATCTCAATTTATCAAGAGGAGAGGAGTCCTTCTTGCCCCTCTTCCTTTTCCATGTCCAGTGCTCTCACCACTGAACAGGGACCAGAGCTGCTTCTAGGGTTGTCTTTTTAAGGATTCCATCGTCCCACCAGGAGAAAAGGCACAGTCTCCATTTTGGGACATCTGTCCCCCCCATTATTTCACCTCCTGGGCCGGGAGGCTCCCACACTGCCTTCTTAACTCTGGGACACGATGGCTCCCCTGAAAAACAGTCTCTGAATCACAGGAAACATGGTTCTGTCCATAGCTATACAAGAAGAGTCCAGCCAAAGCCACTCCATCATCCCTTCCACCCAAGGTTCTTCTCTCTCTTCCTTGCTCAAACTTTCATCTCAACTTACTCAGTTCCTTCTTCATCCTCTACTTCATCTCCTCTCCAGGAAAAGTCAATGCTCTGCAAAAGTTTTCATTCTCCACAAAGGGTTAAAAGCTCTCACACACAGCTGGACACATCCCTGCACGGCCTCCCCCCATTCCGGCATTCCCCCCTTCTCTGCTGTCGGGCTGCGCCATTCCAGCACAGGATATCAAATTTCAAGATAACAGTTCAGTCTCAGACGCTGGCACTTTTTTCTCTCTCTCTCTCTCTCCTGGGGGGGCTGCCCGATGCCTCTGGTATTCTTCCTCCACCCTTCCACCCTTTGGGGGGCCAGGCCAGGCCTACCCCCATTCCGGTCCAGGCCCAGGCCTACCTGCCCCTCCCCCAGCCCAGCCGGGACAGCTGGGCAGGGGAGAGGTCCTCCTCCTCCACTGAAGTCCCAAGCCCAGAGGGCTTCCCAGGGGCAGAGCTCTGCTTTTAACCCCTGTGTGTTCTCAGAGGCGTATCCAACTCTCAGTGGTCAAAACAGGTGTCAATCGCAAATCTACATCTCAATTGGACTGACACACTCCCAGAATTCCATTTCCCCTCAAACCAGGACAGCTTCCCAGTTTAAAGCAGAGCACAGATTGCTGACATCTGCTCATCTCCCCTACAATTCTGACTCAGCTCATCCAGCCCCCTTCTCCCTGGGCATAGCTGAAGCATGATTTTAAAGAGTTCAGATTTCAGCTGAGGGTTAGAAGCAATTCCCATTGATCAGGATGTAAGTTAGACAGGCAGACCATAGGTTAATGATTATGAGATGCTTAAGCTGGAGCTGATTGTTCTATTGTTTAGCACTAGGAGCTTCTTTCTAGAAGGAAGTGGAGTAAGGGAACTGTTATAAGAACATCTTGAAACCAGTAGAACAATGCCCAGCACCTGGGCTTGATGTCAATCAGTCTAAGCAGGGGACCTTGGATCATGCCAGAGGGTCACAGAGACCTGATGAAGACATTCCTGACTTCATCCCTTAAGACCACGGACCCAATTCAAGACCATCAGCCCAATTCAAGGGAAGAATTGCGCAGGTGTGAAGGACCAATGACCCCATTTGAATACAGAGTAGGGATGGGAGGCAGATGTATTGTATGTAAGATCTTGGGCAATAAAGAGAGGGCAAAGAACCTTGGACAGCGTGGTCACGCCTTGTAGGGACGGCCCTGGTGCTGCCCGCCAGTGTTAATAAACATCCCACTGTCTAACTTTAATTAGTTAGAGAATCTCTGTCCACGATCTTCGGTTCTAACGACTCCTAGCCTGCTCCTTCATGAGAACAATGCTATCAGTCAGAAAGCAAAGGCTGCAGGAACTCCTCTCCTGCAAGACAGGCTCTTGTCAGGCAGATTTCCTGCTGGAGCCCAGCTGGGACCAAGCAAACCAGTGCTGGCTGCCATGGAAACCATTGGAAGCAGCCTCATCCATCTCCTCCCCATGAAACCAACTTCAGCCTGGCCTGAAGAAGTCCTGATGCACAGGCTTGCTTTAAGCAGCCTCCACTCCCAGCTCCACACTTGGCCTGTGTGTCCTGAGCTGGGCTGCCTTGCTGGAGCTGAGCTTCTCCTGTGCTTGCCTCCTGCTGCAGCTGCAGGGGAGCCTAAAGGACATGAGCTGTTCTGGCTGCTGTCCCACCATAAGGAGAAGCCTGGCAGATCAGCATTGCAAGGGCTTCATCTGGGGCAGGAGCAGGAGCCAAAGCAAGGTTTGCTCTGTGCCCCACGCCTGCCCATAGCACAATCCCACTGTTTTGGTGAAGAAGGGAGACGGTGAAGAAGATGTGATTCAACACCATGGACTTCAAGACACCTCTAGAGGCAGTGCCAAGGCAAGCCCAGAGCCCAGCTCCCTGCAGGCAGCAGCTAAGCCAGGAGGGCTCAGCACTCAAATAGAGAAGAAGAGGCTCTGTCTCAGCAGAAGAAGGTCCTTCCTCTCTTGGCAGCCTGGAGCTGCTGGCCTGTGCTGCAGCATCCAGAGCTCAGAGGCCTTGGAGCAGGGAAGCCCTGCAGGGCAATAACCCATGGCAGTGGAACCCATGCACCTCTGGAGCAGGGAAGCCCTGCAGGGACAATAACCCATGGCAGAGCAGGAACCCATGGAAGGCCTTGGAACAGGGAAGCCCTGCAGGGACAATAACCCATGGCAGAGCAGGAACCCATGGAAGGCTGACTCACCTGTCCCTGAGAGGGGCCTGAGAGCCACAGTTGTTCTCCTGGGGGCTCAGGGAGGAGCTGACACGTGAGGCCTCCCCAGGCACCAGCACCTCGTAGCTGGGGCCTCCCTCCACGTGGCACAGCTCCGGGGCATTGCAGGCGGTGTTGAGGTGGCCAGAGAAGGTGGAGGAGACCTGCTGGCTCTCTCCTGGCTGCAGCACACCTGGCAGTGGCAGGGTACTGAAAGCCTGGATGGAAGACAGGAGAGATTGAGGTGCACAGGGTCACCTGGTGGAAGAGAAGAACAGTCAATTCTTCCTTACAAAAGCTCCTCACCCATGTGTGATATCCCCCAGGTCCTGAGGGAGAATTTGGCCTTAATTCTTCTGCTGCTCCACGTGCAGAGCACAGTCTCAGAGCAACAAAAGCCACATGGCAATACCAGATTTGTTAAACACACCTTGCTATCAGGGCACAGGGCAGCTACATTAAAACATTAGACTACAGCTCTGTGCACCACTGCATTCAAATTAAGGGGCCAATTTCTCATCTGACTACAAAGACATCCATGCAGAGGAAATCAACTTGAACACAATGAGTTCAGCTTCACAGCAGGAAACTGAGGGCAAGGGGTGGCCCAGCAGGTGTGGGCACTTCATGGCTGCCCTGGGACCCCGAGCCCGGGCTGGCTCTGAGAACTCCAGCCCCACGCCAGGAGTGGGGAACTGCCCCAGGGTGGGCATTGACCAGGGCACAACCCTCAGAAATGCCCCAGGGTGGGTATTGACCAGGGCAGAACCCTCAGAACTGCCCCAGGGTGGGCATTGACCAGAGGCACAACCCTCAGAACTGCCCCAGGGTGGGCATTGACCAGAGGCACAACCCTCAGAGCCTCTTGCTCTACGCTGCAAGAGACAAGCCACCACAGGGACCAGGCAGAGGAGAAAGGAGGAGGCTCTCTGTCCTGAAGTTCCACAAGGAAGGGTTTATTCCAAGCAAAAGGATCAGAGCCAAAAGAGCCCTGGGCACTCCTGTGCAAGGGCTTTTGTACAGACACAAATCAGGGGGTGGATACAAACAGCAAACCAATAGGGAATCCTCAGGGGAGCACTGAGGGGATTACATCAAGTATCTGGGGCCACTTGGGGTAGGAGGGTGGAGAGGATGGCTCACATGGGCCTGTGGGGCCTCCAGGAATAGGGAATTCCAAAGGGGTGTTGCAGACAGGGATAGGCTCCAGGTTAAATTGGCAAAGAAGGTTGGGGAACAAAAGGGGCTGGGTTTGACAGGCAGGGAAAGAGCTGGACCAAGGGGTAGGGAATGGCATGAGGGACAGCTTGGAGGGAGGGTAAAACCCAGGGGTAAACCAGCTCAGGGAGAACACGGGGTACAACAGAACAAACCACTTAACAAGGAATCAATCAAATAAATTTGAACCGCTACACATGGCTGCAGAGTTTTTGTCTCCACTGGAGATTCCTGCAGTGAACACAAATCATTCTGCTCCCCAGGAGGGGGAAAATGAGACCAAGAAGAAAAGCAAACTGCTTTATACAATGACATCTCTCTAACAGCCACCTTCTGCCCTCATCCTTGCTCTGCCCACTTGCAATCAAATCAATCACTCTCAAAAACACAAGAATGGCTTCAGGCCTTGACCATAAGGGATGTGACCTCAGCATATGAGTTTGGAAACCAAACAATGCTCTTTGAGGGACATCCCGAGTAAGCCAGCTAGCAGAGGCCTCCCAGCAGTGCAGATCTGTCACTGCCAGGATGCTCCAAGCTGGCAGCAGAGCTAAAGCCCTCCCACCCTGCAGTGCAGCTCCAGCCCTGGTGCTGCAGCGTCTGTGGCTGGGCTCTGGCCGTACCTCAATATCCAGCTTGTCAGCAGGGCACCACCTGGCCCAGCCAAGAGCAAGAGCTCCAACAACCAAACTTGGGTGTCCTGAATCCAGGCAAGCACCTCACCTGTCCTTGAACTCAGCACACACACTCCAAAAGTCACCAACATCCACTGAAATCAGCACTTGAAGCTGCACAACACTCACCAGTTGATTTCATGGTTGATGCCAATCAGTGCCCACTCTGCCTTTTGGTTCAAAATCAAGGAGCAGTGACCTGGGCCTTGTGTTGCATTCACAGGACTGCCCCTGGCTCTGCTCTGCACATCTCAACAAGAGACACCTGCTCTTGCTTAAGGAGAAAGCTGCTTGTGCAGAAACACCCCATGACCACTCTTTGGGGAGGGACAGAGGAGAATCCATTATTTGATGGTGAAAGGTTCCCTCTTGATTTCCAAAAGAAAAAAGCAGCACTTTTCCTCCAAAAACAAAGCCAGCATCACTGTTTCTCCCCTATGGGCACACCTACTCACCACTTTTCTCTAGCTAAGGAATAACTTCCTTGTTCTTTTTTATCCATCTCCCTTATCTCATTGGTATCATCCAGTGCAGATTGCTTTCATTTCTTTACTGCCTTGAGCCAGTGCCTGCCAACAGCAGCAGCCCAGCTCCAAAGCTGCAGAGCAGCAGCATCAGCTCTCCTGCTCCCACTCCATGATCCTGGCAGCACATGGCTCAGGCTGGCAGGGACAAGGCCTCACGCTGCTGTGGGGCTGAGGGCTGAGCTCTGCCTCCCCTATGATCAGCCCTTCTCCCTTTGGCTGGGCCAGGATTGTCTCTTGCCATGGCACCAGCCCACGGGATGGTGCCCAAGTCCTTGGCACAGTTCCTGCTGCACATTCCCTGACACCCACATCAGCCCTTTGCTGGCTGTGCAGAGCAGGCACCAGAGCACTCTGTGCCCAGGAGCTGGGAGCACAGCTCGGCCCCACAGCATGGCCATGAGAGCTGAGCTGAGGCCTCTGCTGCCCATCTGGCATGGATTATTCTGCTGCCCCATCTGGCATGGATTATTCACACAAGTTTTTACAAACACTGCTGGGGCAGAATCACCCAGGCTGGCCCATCTGCAAAGCCCTGGGGGCCTTGCTGGGTGTTCAGGTGGGACATCCCAGAGCAGCTGCTGCCCAAAGCTGATCCATCCCACTGCCTGCCACGGCCCAAGGTACAGGAAGATCCCTGCAGAGAGGAGTCATTCCAGCTCCCAGGTACCACCCAGGGCAGCAGGCAGCCTCACACTAAAGCAATGCCAGCATCAGAGCACAGATTCACACCTCAGGATACACCTTTTTTCTCTGCTCCACCCCAAAAGGAGGTAGGTGGGGGATGTCCCAGAGACAGCCACAGATGTGCCCACCCAGCTCCCAGGGTCCTTACTTGATGGTCAGGATGGCAGGCGTAGGAGATCCAGCCACACTGAACTGGAACTCCTCCTCAAAGCTCCCCAGCACGGTGGCACTGAAGGAGATCTGCACAGCCTGGCTCCCACCTGCTGCAATGATGCCCTCCTCGGGGGCAAACTTGAAGCACAAGCCCACCTTGGTGGCTGAAGGGAGACAGGTGAAGGGAGCATCAAGAGCTCCTTGGTTCATCAGTTTCACCTGCAGCAGCAAGAAAGCAAAGTGGAAATCCATGTGGAATCTTCCCTTCTTGTGAGTTCTTGTCTAATGATGCAATGAACACCCAGCAAAGGCAGAAGATGCTTTGTGCTGCTGAATGGCAGAAGACAAAAGATACAACAGGACAAGTTCTGCCTTTGGGTTTTCATGCAGAGCAGTGGTAACTCCACAGAACTGCAGTCACCCTGGGCTTGTCCCATGGACACAGAGCAGTGCACCTCTGCTCAGCAGCACCAAGCTCATTGAGAGCTGGCCCTGAGAGCAGCGTGGGCTGATTGCAGCTGCACAGGGAATCACCCCAGAGCTGCTGCTGCCCCAGTGAGCACAGCTCCAACAGCACCATCTACTCATCCACCTTTTCCCATACCATGAAAACAATACATGGAGAATGAGGCATCAGCATCAAAATGTACAGACAGCACCATCTTTTGGTAAGAAAACTCAGGGTGTCTTTCTCTTCCCCAGCCAAGCTTTTGAAAGTGACTGGCATGATGCAGTGCCTCATTTTCAACCTCTTCAGTTGCTCTCTCATGACTTTTTTGCGAGCTTGACACTGTTGGGGGGGAGGCAAATAGGTAGAAAAATCCTTTGCTTTATTCCCAGGAACACTTTTCTCTTTCTAGAGCCAGAGATGCAGCAAGGCTGAAGTGCGGTGAGGGACTGGTCAGCAAGGGAGAGAACTCCCAAGGCTTTCCTGTGATTGCAGGAATAAGCAGGGACACTTGACTGGGAGCTGTTGGCAGAGGGCTGAAGCTCAAAGGCAGCCAGTTTGCTGCAGCTGCTTCTGCAGAGCCCAGCCCAAAGGTGCCTTGTGTCTGGCACTGCCACAAAAGCCTCTGAACATGCAGCTTTTGGAGCCAGGGCTGTTTTCATGGGCCAAGGGGTTGTTCTGCAGGAATCCTCCCAGCTGATCCCTAAGGAAGGCTGCCCAAAAGCAGGGACTGGGCCTTCAGGAACAACAGACACACCTTTCTGACCCCCCAGATTTGAGCAGTCCATCAAATATTCCCTGCTCACAAGTGCCCAGGCTGGCAGCAATTCCACAGCTCAACCAGGCTTGCTGCTGCCTCAGGAGCCATCAGGATCCATCCCAAGCCCTGCTGCTCACCTCATAGACATGGGGGGTGTTGACAAAAACGTTCCCAAGGTTCAGAGTCTGAGAGCTGAGTTCAGCCAAGGGTCCTTGGCCTTCCCCTCTGAGCTGCAGGGGCAGCCTGCTCTCACGGCCTGGGGAGAGATGTCCATTGCAGTACAATCATTCCCTCTGTTCCAATGGATTTTCCAGGCTGCCTCAGTACTAGTCCCTGACTCTGAGATGGATGCAACCAGCTCCCAATGCTGCAGGAGAAGATATGCACCCTTCTCTTCCCTCAGGAGATATCCCTTGTGGATGACTTCTAATTTCTAACCCATTCCTTGGGCTGCTTTCCAATTTGAGCCACCAGTTTGCTGAGTTTAAAACATCTCTGCTGCCCTGTAGTGACAGGCCAAGGAGTAATGGGTAGAAATTGAAAGAAAGGAAATTTAGGTTAGATATTAGGGAAGAAATTTTTTACTGTGAGGGTGGTGAGACACTGGAGCAGGTTCCCCAGGGAAGTTGTGGAGGTTCCAGCCCTGCAAGTGTTCCAAGCCAGGCTGGATGGGGCTTGGAGCTACCTGCTCTAGGGGGAAGTGCTCGTGCCCAGAGGCCTTTAAAGTCCATTCCATCCTTAACATACTGTGATTCTTTGGTTTCCTTCCCATGCACATAGAGGAGCTTTTAAATCCATTCAGTGAAGGCACAAAGCTCATACAGAGTTTGGCAATTCCCAAACTACCTGGCCCAGTAGCACAGGACTTTGTTGCCAAAATCCCCAACTCCTGACACTCAGCACTGTGTTCTGTTTCCACAGACAGAGCTGCAAGGGGTCAATTCCCACACAGGGAGAGAGGCAGCTGCTGGCCAAGGCTGCTCCTTCTACCAACAGCCTGGGCTCAGTGGGGCTCAGCCACCTCTGTTCTGCTGCTGTCTGGGCATTGGGAGGTGATCCAGGCTCAGGGAGCCCATTTCTAACTCAGCTCCTACCACCTGATGATGAATCCATGGCAAATGGACCCATCCTGGATCCAAGGCCGACTGTGGATCTCTCCCCCTCTCACTCTTCTGATTTCCTCTTCTCAAAATCCACACCTTCTCTGGGCAAACTGTTCCAGGAGGGTCTTTTTTCTGAATCCCTTACCTAAACCTCATCTCTTTCCATTTGGATCCATTCTCCCTTGTCCTGTCCCTGCCTGCCCTGGTACAAAGTCCCTGTCCAGCTTTCTTGGAGGTTGCCCTCAGGTACTGGAAGGCCTCAGCTGGGTCAAGGCTGGGTCTCTTTCCCAGGCTGAAGAAGCCGAGCTGTGTCAGCCTTTCCTTGCAGGAGAGGAGCTGCAGCCCTGGCACTATCTGGGTGTCCCTGCTGGGCCCTGCTGCAGCGTGTCCCCATCCTTGCCGTCCGTGCCGGGGAGCCCGGCAGAGCCGGAGGCAGCGCTGCAGGCGCAGGGTCAGCGGCGGGGAGGAGACACGGCCCTGGCAGCGGCTCCGGGAGCAGCGATTGGCGCTGGGCCGCCCGCCCTGCAGAGAGCCGGGGCCCTTGTGCCTGCCCTTGTGCCCAGGGCGCCTTTCCCCACTGCCCGCCCGCCCGCTCGGGGGAAATGCCCCCTGTGCCGCCCCTCAGGGCCGCCCCTCGCCGCTGCCCCGGGGGCTCCCGGCGCCAGCTGCAGGGCCCCAGGCCTCGGCCTCACCCTGCTCAGCCCAAGGCCTGGAAAAGCAGATTCAAACACCCACCCAGAAAGTGCCCCAGGATGCCAAGGTCGATCTTTTGTCACCAGCACGGGTTTGCTCTCAGAAAATCACCAGGAGAAAAGAGCATGAACAAGTTCTGCTTTGGCACTACCTCAAGCTGTGGGGATACCAGTTGTCGGTTGCACTGGCTCTGGACTGAAGGCACTTGAGACAGTAATTCATGTTCAAACTCAAAACCCTTTATTATTTCTTATCAGTAAAACAGTCTCATTACTGTGAGTCCAGCAGCTTTTCATTAGAAGGCACAAAATGACCAACAATCTCTTGTTACGAGGTCTTTTAAGACTAAACTATCCAATTAAGAACTGACACCTGGATTATTTTCCCTTTTAACCCGATAACTGATCCCAAAGAGCCTGCAATGCGGAATTTCTGCCCGATTACAAAAAGCCACCCAAAACCATGAAGAAGAAGGAAGAAGCGTGAAGAAGAAACCCAGGACGATACCCTGTGCCCTCCATTTTGCTTCCATCCACAACATACTAAAAATCCCAAAACCTAAATTTTTCAGAGTCAGAGTGGACCAAGGCCCAAAAACTGGAGGTGATAAGAATGGACTAAAACCACAACCAAGGAATCTGCATGCTCTAAAAAGGCAGATCCAAGGAAGAGCCATGCTAAACAGCTCTTGGAACATGTAAACTAGTTTGGGGGAAAAGTTTGCTGTGCATGAGGGTCTATGAATATGCAACAGGCTGATGTAAGGGGAAAGGTATTTCAGGGGTATCCCTGAAGGTAACAGGGTGCTCCTGGCTGAGTGCCAAGATGCACCCGGCCATAATAACCTTTGCTCCATGGTCCTGGTCTCCCATTGTCCTTTATTAAACTTTGTACATTTTCACAGCAGAGTGAACGTGTTTTTCACAGGCAGCTTCACAGAAACTGGAAAATGTGGGGGTTCCTGGGAGGGGACACCGCTGATCCAGGGCATCGAGGCGCTGCCTGCAATCGTCCATAACCGCCCATGAGCAGCCTCCAGGGCTTTACCCTCCATGAGCTGCAGCAGACGTGTCGGGAAAGTTGACAGGAACCCGTGGAATGGTCCTTGTTGCAGGCAGATTAGCCACTTGTAGCTCTTCAAAACTCCCTCCCATGAAAAATGAAAAAACTTAAACAGTTCCCAAATGTGAAAAACATGTTCACTCTTAATAAAGGACAGTGGGAGACCAGGACCATGGAGCAAAGGTTATTATGGCCGGGTGCATCTTGGCACTCAGCCAGGAGCACCCTGTTACCTTCAGGGATCCCCCTGAAATACCTTTCCCTTACATCAGCCTGTTGCATATTCATAGACCCTCATGCATATCCATAACCTACTTTACATATTTCAGGAACAATTTTACATGGCCCCTCCCTGGGTCTGCTTTTCAGAGCATGTGTGTTTCTTGGCTGTGGTTTTGGCTCCTTCTCTTTATCACCTCCAGTTTTTGGGCCTTGGTCCACTCTGCCTTCAGACGGGGAGTGCTGACAGCTGGCAGATCTGTACAGGTGTCCTCATCCTGTGTGCACTGGATGTTATCCCATCCAAGCAGGCAGTTTAACACAAGCAGCTATTTCACTGAGCTTAATTTACAACAGAAATACAAACTATAGAACAAAGTTACTTTAAAAAACAGTCCCAGTCCATATTTGATCCTACTCCAGGCTATCCCAGTCTGGAGGGTTCTGATCCACAGGATCCCCATCCATGTGATCCCAGTCCAGGTGATCCCAGCCCATATTTGATCCCAGTCCAGTTGATCCCAGTCTGTGTGGTCCTGATCCATATGGTCCCAGTCTGTGCAGCCCCAACCCATAGAATCCCAGTCCATATTTGATCCCAGTCCATATTTGATCCCAGTCTGTGTGGTCCTGCACACACTCCCAGGGTCTGGAATTCCAGTTCCCAGCCAGGAAAAAATGTTCCTGCCCTTGAACTTCCTTCCTATCCTCTCAACAAATTGCAACAAAATTATAAACAAGAAAATTAAAATTGAAATTAAATAAATTATATTAAAAATGAAATATAAAAATCTCAAGACTTCTTTACAATACACCAACAATGATTCAACCCAAACCAACAACTATTAATATATTACCAATGCATCTAAAGAAACAAATTATATATCAAGAAATACCTTTTGAAAGTTTTAACTCAATAACTAATACACTTTAGATAAAAAATATCTAAAAAACTAACATACAATCTAACACACTTAGTCAAACAATTCATATTACAAATATAGTAAACACAAAACCAAACACCACTATAATTTCTCAGACATTTTAACTGTTTAGTTAAAATGTTTAATTGTTTAATTAAACTTTAATAACATCTTTAAGTACTCTAAAACAATCAAAATTATTTTTAAAAGATTTATTGGGCGTGCAAGGTTTTATTTGGATATTGGTTTTTGAATTGTTAGAGGCTAGATGATTTAAAAAATGCAATTTTTATAGGAATTTATTCAGCTGAGAAGGCAGCACTCTGCAAACAGAACTGACCAAAAATGAACGGGACAGAAATCAGTAACTCTGAGAGTTTTATTTGCTATCAAATACATTCCACCCAGCCAGCCCCACACAGTCCCCATCCCATTGCTCCAAACTGGGATCCCACTTCTATCAATCGCCTCCCAACCCCAACTCACCCTCTGGCTGTGGAATGGAGTGAGTTTGGTGTGGGACTGAGTTTTTTTGAGGAGGGAACAAGCAATTTGAGGTAGGATTGAGCCTTTTTGGGTTAAAATTCAGTTATTTTCAGTGGGATTTGAGCGGTTTTGAAGTGACAGATCGATCCCTCTTGGCTTCTAGAGTGGAAAAACATGGAGAAGAGAAAAAAATTAAGGTCAAATGAAAAGGAGAAGCAGCCAGGTGTGTTCCCAACATGGATCAGAGGGAATGTGAGTGACCAGGGCTGTGCCCAAAGCGCCTCCTCCAGTGGGGGATGGAGCTGGAGCAGCGCACGAAGCTCTTCCCACACTCAGGGAACTCACAGGGCTTCCCTTACCGGTGCCTCCGTTGGTGTCGGGTCAAGTGAGAGCTCCTGGAGAAGCTCTTCCCACACTGGGGACACTCGTAGGGCCTCTCCCCAGTGTGGATGCGCCGGTGTCTGATGAGGTGGGAGTTGTGCTTGAATCCCTTCCCACAGTCAGGGCATTGGAAGGGCCTCTCCTCTGTGTGACTCCGATAATGCAGGAGGAGATGTGACTTCATCCGAAACCCCTTCCCACACTTGGAACACTCGTAGGGCCTCTCCCCTGTGTGGATCTTTTGGTGGACGATCAGGCTGGAACGCTGCCTGAAGCTCTTCCCACATTCCCCACACTCGTAGGGCCGTTCCCCAGTGTGGGTCCTTTGGTGCCTGATCAGGCAAGAGCTCTGGCTGAAGCTCTTCCCACATTCCCCACACTCGTAGGGCCGTTCCCCAGTGTGGGTCCTCTGGTGCTGGATCAGGTGGGAGCTCCGGCTGAAGCTCTTCCCACATTCCTCACACCTGTGGGGCCTCTCCCCAGTGTGGATGCGTTGGTGCCTGACAAGATGGGAGTTCTGCCTGAAGCCCTGCCCGCAGTCGGGGCAGCGGAAGGGCCTCTCCTCTGTGTGCGTGCGCTGGTGCTTGAGGAGATGGGAGCTGGTCTGAAACCTCTTCCTGCATTGATCACACTCATAGGGCCGTTCCCCAGTGTGGGTCCTCTGGTGCATGATCAGGTGGGAGCTCTGCTCCACCTGAACACTCGCTCTTCCCACAGCTCCACCAGCACGTGTGGGGCTTCTCCCCATCATGGAGCTGCTCATGGAGCACCAGCTCCAGCTCTGGCTCCATCTCCGGCCGCCTTCCCGGCCCAGGCTGGATCTTTCGCCCTCAGATCCCCGCCAGCTGCGTTTGCAGCCCCTCCTCGTGCAGCATCTCCGGGGCTTTTCCTCCCCATTGGCTTCCTGTGCCCTGGAGCCACTCAAAACAGCCTCTTCCACCAGGTTCTGCTGTGGGGATTTGTCCTCCCTGCTCTCCATGCTCAGCTCCTGCTCTGAGGGAGGAAGGACAAGGACAGGATGGGATTTGCCTCCATGCCACAGGCAAGGGCAAGGAGATCCCCCCAGGGCTGTGCTGCAGCTGGGGCCATGCTGGGCTGGGAGATGGAGCAGCACAGAGGGGAAAGGGGCACTCATCGCCAGCTCGGGGCTGTGCACAAATCACAAACAGGACGGGACTGCCAGGAACGCGTCTTGAGCTGTTTTATTTTCCACCATCTGTCTCATTACTTGGTTATGAGAATAGGAAGATGTCAGCAGCTCACGTGACAGTTTGCAGACTAAGAAATTCATGTTAACACTTACTTTAAATGGTTTTTGACCAATCACAAAAAGCAAAAGCATATTGACAGAAGTTCTATCCAAGCACTATGAGCACATTGACGGTTAAAACAATGCTTGCTTATTTCAGATACAATACCTGCTTGTAAGCCTTAAAACACAATGCACAGAGCTCCATTATTAAGCTTGGAACTTCCTAATATCTTGCTAGATATACTTTTCTGCAGGTTAGGGAGTTATTCTAGATAAGTGTTAATGCACAGACCATTGTTCTATTTCCCCCTACTTTCTATTTCTTATATAATTTTTCTACTGACCAATCTTATGGCTGCTGCAAAGCTCTAATCACAGTTCTACTGTCTCTGAGCCTTGTCTTTTGCAGCTTTCCCAAAACCCTCTGATTTTAAGGATTCCAGAGACACTGACTTCCTCCTCACCTGCCTCATTGTCCTGGGCCATCTTCCTCTCCCTTGCAGCCTCCCAGGAGTTGGCAATGGGAAATCCTGGTTCGGGGAAAACAAGGGATGAGCATGGTGAAGGTCCCTCTGCCTGAGTCCATCTCTACAAGTCACTGGCCACCTGGGCTCCAGAAAACCCTCCCAAACACCAAGATTCAGCCCTGAAAAAGCCTCCCAGGAGTTCCCTGTCCCTGGTCCCTTCCCTCTGGTGTTTGGGGGTTCCCCCCTGTCCCAGCTGCTGGGGTCACGCTTGGATTGGGGGTCCCCCTTCTCCTCGGTGCCCACCCTGCCCAGGCTGCTGGCAGTCCCAGCAATGCCAAAAGCTCCCCCCTCTTGGCTCTCCCCATTTCGGGATGCCGGGGCTGTTTGGGCTCCCGGGCTCCCTTCTCCCCTCATTCTCTGCTCTGGGCTGCAGCGGCTCCAAGGAGTCCCCCCTGCCCCTCTCCAGGCTCTTGAGGCTCCCGCCAATGGCGGCGCTCCCCCCTCTCTCTGGCTCCCCACTTTGGGCTCCTGGGGACACAGGGCTCTGCTCCTCCAGGCTGCCTCTGCCGGCAGCCGCCACCGCCACCCCCCGATGTCCCCCCAAGGGGCCTTTTCCGCTCAGCCTTGGACTTCTTCATTCTCCAAACATCCCCCAAAAACCCAACCCAGGGACCCCCCGGGATATCCAGGCCCAGCTCCCCTCCCCGCTGACCTGCTGATGGGGGGGGGGGAAATCCCACAGGTGGGGGCTGTGAATTCAGGCGGGGCTCAGACTGCGTGGTTCCCTCAGCTCAGCCTTGATCCGCCTTTGTCCCTCCTCTTCCTCTTCCTCCCGCTCCTCCTCTTCCATCCCCCCTCCCGCTCCTATCTCTTATCCCTCCTCCTTCTTCTGGGAGGGATCCCTCCCCCCATTCCATTCCTCCTCCTCCTCCTCCTCCTCCCTAACCCCACCTCCTTCTCCTCCTTCCATCACTGCTCTCTCTCCTTCATCCCTGCCCTTCCCTCCCTCCTCCTCCCCCAGCAGCAGCCACACCCTCGGTGCCCCGTTCCCGCAGCCCTCGCAGCCCGGCAGGAGCGGGGATGGAGCCGGGACAGGTCGGGATGGGCAGCGCGGGGCTCTCGGCTGCTCCCAGCCGCTGCGGGCGGGGGGAACCCGGCCCGGGCCAAAGGAGAGGCAAACTGGGCAAACTGGGGGCTGCACATCCCAACTGGGCCTTGCTGGGGACCCTGCCTGGGCACTGCCAGCCCTTGGGGCTCCTCTCAGCACATCCGCCAGGGGGGAACGCACACAGGGCTGGGGGATCCCAGCAGTGGCAGCACTGCCAGGACTGGGCTGGACTGGGGGAACTGGGAATGACTGGGAATGACTGTGAGCATGCTGAGGGACACTGGGATATACCAGGAGTGTCTGTTAACCATACTCAGGTGACTGGAACCACACTGGGAACAGGTGGGACCATGCTGGGAAGAACTGGGACCATGCTGGGGGGGACCTGGGAGGGGAGTGTGGGAATGACTGGGTGTACACTGGGGACAACTGGGCATGACTGGGACCATGCTGGCAGGGACTGGGATCATCTATGGAGGGGACTGTACTGGCTGGGACTATACTGGGGCAACTGGGATCACACTGGGAGGAACAGGGAGTGACTGGAACCTTGCTGGGGGCTACTGGGATCCTACTGGGACCACAGTAGGAGGAGCTGGCCAATGCTGGGAGTGACTGGCATCATACTGGATCATACTAGCAGCCACTGGGACTGCACTGAGGGTGACTGGGAGCAGCTGTGAGCAACTGGCATCAGACTGGAAGCAACTCAGGGCAACTAGGAGTGACTGGGAACATGCTGGGAGTAACTGGGATACACTGGGAGAGACTGAAACCACACTAGGGGTCAATGGGAGCAACTGGAACCACACTGGATGATCATGGGAGCAGCTGTGCCCATGCTGGGGTCATACTGGCATCCTAAGGGAAATGGCTGGGATCATACTGGGAGTGACTGGGAAGGTGCTGGCTCTGACTGGAACCATACTAGAAGCAACTGGGAGCAACTGGGCCCACACTGGGAGTGCCAGGGAGTCACTCTGAGCATGACTGCAATAATACTGGGAGTATCTGGGACTGACTGGGGTCATACCGGGGGTGACTGGAACCATACTGGGAGTGACTACTGCTCCTGCTGGGGTCATCCTGGGAGCCACTGGGATCACACTTTGGGCAACTGCCAGAAACTGGGATCATGCTGGATACAACTGGGAGGAACTGGGAAAGACTGGGATCATTCTGTGCTAACTAGAACTGTACTGGGACAACTGGGATACACTGGGACTGGCTGTGACCATACTGGGGGGACTGGAACCACACTGGGAACAGCTGGGACCATGCTGGGGGCAACTGGGAGTGAGTGGGACCATGCTGAGAGGGACTGGGACTATTCTAGGGACAACTGGGATCATGCTGGGAGGAACTGGGAACAACTGCAACTATACTGGCAGCAACTGGGATCATACTGGGATCACAGTGGGAGCAGTTGGATCCATGGTGAGTGAGACTGGGATCACACTGAGGGTGACTGGAAGCACACTGGGATTGACTGGGAGTGGCTGTGAGCAACTGGAATAGTGCTGAAAGCAACTGGAGGGAAGTGGGAGGGACTGGGAGCATGCTGGGGGACTGGGATATACTGGGGGAGACTGGGAGTCACTGGGATCATACTGGAGGCTCTAGGGGTCATGCTGGCATTGACAGGGAGCAACTGGGATCACACTGGGGGCCACTGGCCTCATACTGGGAGTGACTGGAAGTGACTGGAGTTAGACTGTAAGTGACCAGGATCATACTGAGTTAGGATCATGAGGGGACTAGGATCATATGGGATCATACTGGGACATCATGGGATCATACTGGGAGTGACTGGGATCATACTGGGAGTAGCTACAATCGGACTGGGATTGTAGGGGGTGTGATTGGTCCCTGTCTGGGGGGTGCTGGGAGCTGCCAGGCGCATGCTGGGAGCCGACTGCGCAGCCACTGGGAGGAACTGGGAGCAACTGGGAATGGCAGGATGCAGCTGCAGCAGCGGCAGCTCCCCGGTGGCCCCGTGCCGGTGCCGCTCGTGGTGCCGGCTCTGGCTGTGCCCAGATCCCGCTGGAAGGGGATCCCAGCCAGGGACCCCATGGACACCAACTGGGGGAACCCCGGGCTGGGCTCCGACAGCGCCATGGGCAGGGAACGCAGGGACAGGAGAACTGGGGGGACACCGAGATTTGGGAGCTGGGGGGGGCATGGGGGAACCAAATGGGAAACCAAAGGGAGAGCTGGGAGAGCAGGGAACGGGGTTTGGGGGTTCCAGCACTGAGAAAAGGGGAGGCTGCAGTGGGTAGAGGGGGACAGGCTGGGTTAAGGGGGTTCCTGCATCCAGGAAAGGGAGCTCCAAGGGTCCCCGGTGTTCCCCATTCCCAGCAAAAGGTGGGAAAAGCCAGGATGGCTGGGAATAGGGGTCCCGGGTGTCCTCGGGGTTGAGGAGAGGAGGGGCTGGGGGCTGGGAAAGGCAGGAATTGGGGTCCAGGGGGTCTCTGGGTGAAGGAAAAGTGGGCACTGGGGGCTGGGAGAGGCGGGATGGCAGGGAAGGGGGTGCGGGGGTTGTTGGTGCCGGATAAGGGGTTGGATCCCATGCCCGGGAATGGGGGTGTGGGGGTTGCTGGAGCCGGATAAGGGGGTGCAGGGTGGATCCCATGCCCGGGAATGGGGGTGTGGGGGTTGTTGGTGCTGGATTAGGGGGTGCAGGGTGGATCCCATGCCCGGGAATGGGGGTGCAGGGTGGATCCCATGCCCAGGAATGGGGGTTCAGGGGCCCCCCGGTGCTCCGGGATGGGCGATCAGAGAGTCCCGGTGCCGGGGTCCCCCTCACCTCTCGCCGACCCCCCAAGCCCCCAGGAGCGCCCCCAGCCCCAGCGCTGGAGCCATCGCGCTGCTCCTCCTCACTCCCAGTGTGATCCCAGAACGGTCCCAGTAGAACTCACTCACCCGGGAGCTGCTCCCAGGATGATCCCAGTACAGCCCAGTCACTCCCACTCCTGCCATCCCCCCCCACCCCTCGCCCGTTCCCCCACCTGTCCCGGCTCCATCCCCCCCCCCTCCCGCGGGCTGCGAGGGCTCCGGGACCGGGGAGGAGGAGGAGGAGGAGGAGGAGGGAGGAGGAAGCAGGCGGAGCGGCAGCAGGAAGCGGCGGGGAGCAGAGGACGGCCGGAATCGCGGGGGGCTCCGGCGCTGCCTGAACTCCGCACCCCCCTGGGACATCGCCCCCATCCCCCGCAGGTGCCCAGGGAGGTTCCCCTGTCCCAGCTCCTGGGGTCACGCTTGGACTGGGGGTCCCCATCTATTCGGTCCCCGCCCTGCCCAGGCTGCTGGGGAGACCCAGCAATCCGAAAAGTTTCCCCTTTTCCATCTCCCCATTTCGGGATGCCGGGGCTGTTTGGGCTCCCGGGCTCCCTTCTCCCCTCATTCTCTGCTCGGGGCTGCAGCGGCTCCAAGGAGTCCCCCCTGCCCCTCTCCAGGCTCTTGAGGCTCCCGCCAATGGCGGCGCTCCCCCCTCTCTGGGCTCCCCACTTTGGGCTCCTGGGGGACACAGGGCTCTGCTCCTCCAGGCTGCCTCTGCCGGCAGCCGCCACCGCCACCCCCCGATGTCCCCCCGAGGGGCCTTTTCCGCTCAGCCTTGGACTTCTTCATTCTCCAAACATCCCCCCAAAAACCCAACCCAGGGACCCCCCCGGGATATCCAGGCCCAGCTCCCCCCCTGTTTACCTGCGCGATGGGGGGGGACGATGATCCCACAGGTGGGGGCTGCGAATTCAGGCAGGGCTCGAAAGAACCGCGTGGTTTTCTTCTCTCCTTGATGCTCCTTTGTCCCTCCTCTTCCTCCTCCTCCTCTTCCGTCCCTCCTCCTCCGCCCTAACCCCGCCTCCTTCTCCCCCTCCATCCCTGCCCTTCCCTCCCTCCTCCTCCTCCCCCAGCAGCAGCCACACCCTCGGTGCCCCGTTCCCGCAGCCCTCGCAGCCCGGCAGGAGGGAGGATGGAGCCGGGACAGGTCGGGATGGGCAGCGCGGGGCTCTCGGCTGCTCCCAGCCGCTGCGGGCGGGGGGAACCCGGCCCGGGCCAAAGGAGAGGCAAACTGGGCAAACTGGGGGCTGCACATCCCAACTGGGCCTTGCTGGGGACCCTGCCTGGCCACTGCCAGCCCTTGGGGCTCCTCTCGGCACATCCGCCAGGGGGGAACGCACACAGGGCTGGGGGATCCCAGCAGTGGCAGCACTGCCAGGGACTGGGCTGGACTGGGAGTGACTGGGACTGTACTGGATTTGTACTGACATCATACTGGGATCATACTGGGATCCTAATGCCATGCCAGGGCAGACTGTGATCGCGCGAATGGATGCTGGGATCATACTGGGGCTGTACTGGCTTTGTTCTGACATCATACTGGGATCGTACTGGGAGTGACTGGGATTATGTTGAGGGTGACTGGGAGCAGCTGTGGGCAACTGGAATCAACTGGGAATGACTGGGAGCATGCTGGAGGTGACTGGGATCATACTGTCAGTGAGTGCCACTACACTGAGGCTGACTGGGAGTGCTTGGGAGCAAATGGGATCATACTGGAAGGAACTGGGAGTGACTGGGAAGGTGCTGGAGAGAGCTGGGCTACACTGGGAGATACTGGGCGTGACTGGAATGAAAGTGAGGAGGAGGGAGCAACTGCAACCATGTGGAGCACAACTGGTTCATACTGGCACTTACTGGGAGAACACTGGGATTGTACTGACATCATATTGGGATGAACTGGGATCATGCTGGAGGTAATTGGGATCATACTGGCACTGAATTCCACTACACTGAGGCTGACTGGGAGTGGTTCTGACCAAATGGGATCATACTGGAAGGAACTGGAAAGATGCTGGAGGGAACTGGAGAATACTGGGAGATACTGGGAGTGACTGGAACAAAAGTGAGGGGGAAAGAGAGCAACTGGAACCATGTGGAGCACAACTGGTTCATACTGGCAGGGACTGGGAGCACACTGGGCTCATCTTTGGATCATACTGGGAGGGACTGGACTCATACTGGGAGGATCTGAGAGCAACTGGGAACACACCCTGCACATCATCCCCCATACTGGGCCTGACTGGGAGCAACTGGGAGCACGCTGGGAGCAAATGGCATCATACTGGGACTGACTGGGTTGATCTAGGAAGCAACTGGAACCATGCTGGAGGCAGCTGGGACCATACTGGGAGAGATTGGAAGCAACTGGGATTATACTGGGACCACACTGGGAGGGCTGGCATGTGACTGGGATCAAACTGGAGCTTCCTGGGATCATATTGGGGTTGAAAGGGAGCGACTGGGATCACACTTTGGGCTACTGGGAGCAGCTGAGAGAAACTGGGATGATGCTGCAAGCAAACTGGAGGAACTGGGAAGGACTGGATGCATGCTGGAGGCAACTGGGATATTCTGGGCATGACTGGGGGATCATACTGGGAGAACTGACACCTTACTGGGGCCACTGGGCAGTGTCTGGAAATGACTACAGACATGCTGGGGGGGAAACTGGGATATACTGGGAGTGTCTGGAACCATACTAGGGGGACTGGAACCACACTGGGAACAACTGGGACCATGCTGGGGAGAACTGGGAGCACACTGGGGGCAACTGGGATTGAGTGGGACCATGCTGGGAGGGACTGGGATCATATGGGGAGTGACTGGGACTAGAGCAGGGGCAACTGGGTTCAACTGGGACCATACTGGGAGTGTCTGTAACCATAGGGGAGTGATGGAAGCACACTGGGAACAGCTGGGCTCATGCTGGGAGCAACTGGGATCACTCTGGGGGCACTGGCATCAGACTGGGAGTGACTGGGAGCAACTGGGATTAGACTGCAAGTGACTGGGATCATACTGGGAGTGGCTACACCCATACTGGGATTATACTGGATGTGAATGGAACCTGACTGGGGGTTACTGGGATCCACTGGGCCCATGTTGGGAGGACAATGTGGACACATTGGGAACAACTGGGATTGCCTGGATGGTACTGGAACCATGCTGAGAGGACTGAGACTACAACTGGGGCAACTGGGATCATACTGGGAGCAACTGGGAAAGACTGGGATCATTCCAAGGTAACTAGAACCTTACTGGGCCCACTGGGATGTACTGGGAGTGTCTGTAACAATCCTGGGGAGACTGGAACCACACTGGGAACAGCTGTGATAATGCAGGGGACAATTCAGACCATGCTTGGGGCAACTGGGCATGACTGGGACTCTGCTGGGAAGGACTGGGACTATTTGAGGGGCAACTGGGATCGCAGTGGGAGGAACTGGGAGCAAGTGGAACTGTGTTGGGGGCAACTGGGATCACACTTGAATCACACTGGAAGCAGCTGGGTCCATGCTGGGTTACACTGGGATCACACTGACAGTGACTGGAATCATACTGGGATTGACTGGGAGTGGCTGTGAGCAACTGGAATTGTGCTGAAAGCAACTGGGAGAAAGTGGGAGTGACTGGGAGCATGCTGGGAGTGACTGGGATATACTGGGAGAGACAGGGAGTCACTGGGATCACACTGGAGGCTACTGGGGTCATGCTGGCATTGATAGGGAGCAACTGGGATCACACTGATATCTGGGGGACTGGGGACACTGGTATCAGACTGGGAGTGACTGGGATCCTACTGGGAGTGGCTACAATCCTACTGGGATTAGAGTGGGTGTGATTGGACCCTGACTGGGGGTTACTGGGAGCTACCAGGCCCATGCTGGGACCAATTCAGGACATAATTAGAGGAAGTGGGAGCAACTGGGATAGAACTGGGGGCAAATGAACCACACTGAGGTAACTGGGAGTGCCTGGCAATGACTATGAGAATGTTCAGGGCAACTGGGATATACTGGGAGGGTCTGAGACCATATGTGTGGTGACTGGGACCAAACTGGGAGTGACTGGGAATGTGCTGGGGGAACTGGGAACACGCTGGGGGCAAGTGGGAGTGACTGGGGCAACTGGGAGAACTGGGAACACACAGGATGAAAGCAGCAGGAACTGGGAGCAACTGGGACCTTGAATGGGAGCCAATTGCACCCTCCCACCTCCTCCTGCCCCGTTCCCGAAGGCCGAACCGTGAGGGGAAAGGGGGCGAGGAAAGGGCGGGAACCGTGAGGGGAAAGGGGCGGGGCCAAGGGGACACGCGGTCCTAAAAGGGCCCGCTTTGGTTTAAAATCATCCAAAGGCATCTCAAATGCAGCTGATATTAGCCAGGTTTGGCCTAAAATCAGCCAAATGGGATTAAAATTATCCAAAGGGGTCTAAAATCCAACCAAAGGGGCCTAAAATTGCCCAAAATGGTTTACACCTCCCTCAAAATGGCCTAAAATCAGCCTTAAATCTCCAAAATGGGCTTCAAATCCACCCTGAAAGTACCTGCTTTGGCTTAAAATCTCCCGAAGGAGCCTAAAATCCATCCGATTTTTGCCAAAAATCACCTAAATTGACCTAAAATCACCCAAATGTGCCTGAAACCAACACAAGAGGACCTCAGATCATCCTAAATGACTTGGTTTGACCTAAAATTACCCAAAGAAGCAAAATCCTACTCAAATAGACCCAAAATCACAAAAAAAAGGGACCTAAAATCATTCACACAAGATTAAATTCACCCACATGGGCCTCAAATCATCCAAAGGGATCTAAAATCCCCCCTCCAACCCACCAGATTCGGCCTCAAATCAGCCAAAGGGGCCTAAAATCCCCCCTGCAAGGCTGGGAATGCCTGCCAGGGATCTGAGCCCACCCTAAACCTGCCCAGGGGGGCCCCAAATGCCCCCAAGGTGCTGTTATGTTTGCCCAATTATCCCCTCATAAAAAAACCCAAACAATATTTGAGATAGCAACAATTTTAATTGAGTAGTTTAGAAAATATATAAATAAGGGATAATTTGGTTCTAACAATAGCGCATAAGCAAAAAAAATGCGGGGTAAGGAGTGCAGGGCCCTTGGACCCATGCCACCTCACATACGAGCTTGCCAAGTGAAGATTCTCCCCTTATATGCCATGTGTCAATGCCATCTCCTCCCATTTTCGATTCATCACACTTCCTCCTCCACCCTCACCACAACCTTTACTGCGCATGCTCCACCACTGGTTTTGGTGGTCGCACAAGTCTTTGGGGGTCATCACTGATGAAGGCCTCTCCTCTTCCTCAATGTCCTTTAGTTCACCTTTGGGTTACACATGCATCAGTAAAATAAGTGTCAAAATACAAAAACATCCAAAAGGATAACATATCACAGCATCTACGTATCAAAGCAATAAATCCCTTTACAATTGGCATTTTCCCAAATGGGGACCCAAAATTAGGCTCTGGTTCCTTTTTGTTCATTTTAGCAACACTATCTCCAACTTCTGTCCTTGAGAACATCTGCTGGAGGGTAGAGCCCCTCCTCTCCCTCTCTTCTTTTGGCATTACAAATTTTCCCAAATATTAATTATTATATGGTAGGCCCTGTCCTTGTGAACATCTGCCAAAAAAAACAAATGGGGGGGGAAATCCCTCCCTCTCCCTTTCTTCTTTTTAACATTACAATTTTTAACCATTTTATTTATTCCCAAATATTAATTACTGGGTACCAATATTGATTTCTCTTTCAATTTTATCAGCACGAATCATACCTATTTATCACAGGGCCCCCCTCCAGGCTGAGGCCGGGCCTCAAATCGGGATGGGCTCCCATCCCGGGGCTGGGAATGCCTCGGGATCTGTTCGCTCGGGGGGGTTTTTGGCCGGGACCCCGGGGGGGCCTGGGCCCCTCAGAGGACTGGGAGGGAGGGTTGGGCAGGGCTGGGATCACATTTGGGGGGGGGGACCAGGGGGCTGGGGGAGTTTGTGGAGAGTTCAGGGGTGATTATTGGGGTTTTTGGAGAGAGGGATTTGGTTTGGGGGAGTTGGGGAATTTTTGGGGCTTTGTGGGTTTTGGGGGGGTTTTTTGGCATTTGGTGGGGGTGTTTTTTCTGGAGGTTTTGGGGGATTATTGAATTTTTTTTGCTTTTTTGTTTGTTTTGTTTTATAATTTTTGGGGGATTACTGGGGTTTTATGAGGATTTGTTGGGATTCTCTTAAATTTTTGGGGGGTTTATTGGAATTTCTGGGAGATTTTGGGTGGTTTTATTGGAATTGTGGAGGCATTTAGTGGGATTCTTTGGAGGTCTGGGTATTTTAAGGAAATTTTTTCGGGTTTTGGGGGATTTTGTGGGATTTTTGGGGGGTTCTGGGTTTTTGGATGTTGCCAGGATTTCTTTGGGTCTTGGGGGGGATTTTGTGGGGCTTCTTGTGGTTTTGGGGACATTTTTAGATGATTTTGGGGCTTAATTGGGATTATGGGGGGGGTTGTTGGGATTTCAAGAGATTTTGTGGGCTTTTATTGGGATTCTAGGGTGTTCTAAAAGGATTTTGTGAAATTTAATTGGGATGTTGTGGGTTTTATTGGGACTTTTGGGCGTTTTAAGGAGATTTTGGTGCCTCTCAGCCCTTCCCCACACCTGGGGACAACCTCAAAGCCCCCTCAGACCACCCAAGGCCCCCAAAAATTCCACTAAAACCCCCCAAAATTACAATAAAATCCTCCAAATCCCCAGAGAATCCCACAAAATCCCAGTGGAACCCACAAAATTTTAAAAATACTCTCAAAAACTTGAATAAATCCCCCAAAAAACCCAAACCCCCTGCAGAACCCCAATAAACTCTCCCAAAATCCAAACACCCTCCAACCCAAAACCCCCACCAAAACCCAATAATTCTCCCTAAAACCACAAAAATTCCCCCTAAACAACAAAATTCCCCAAAACCCAAAAAAGCCACCCCCAAATGTTAACCCCTCCCCAAAATCCCCAAAAAAAAGCCCTCAAAATCCCCCAAACCCCTCCCAGACTCAGTGGGGCCGTCCTGGATCAGGGGGCACCAGCCGGTGGAACAGGAGCCACTTCAGGGGGCCCTCGGAGCTTTTTGGGGAGGGGGCACCATGGGACCCCCCCAAAACCTGGGGGAACCCCCTCTGTGCCCCCCCCCCGAAACCCCCAGACCCCGGTTCAGGGTGGGCCTGGGACCCCAAATCTCCCCAGGACCCCCAAATCCCCCCCCAGGACCCCCCCAGGACCCCCCCCCCCCTCCCCCAAAAACCCCCCCAGGACCCTCCTGACCCCCCAGATCCCCAAACCCAACTCAGACCCCCCCCAGACCCCCTCCCAAAAAAACCCTTCCAGACCCCCCAAGCCCCCCCAAAACCCCCCAAACCCCCCCAGACCCCTCCCCCTCAGGGCCCCCCAAACCCTCCCAAACCCCCCAACCCCCCATCCCCCCCCAAACCCCCCAGACCCTCCCAAGACCCTCCCAAGACCTTCCCACCCCCCCCCCCAAAACCCCCAGACCCTCCCCCCCCAACCCCCCTTAGGACCCATCCCCACCCCCCCAGGTCCCCCCCCAATGCCCCAGGACCCCTCCCCAAAGCCCCCAGACCCCCCGGACCCTTTCCCCCTCACCCCCCCCCCCTCAGGCCCCTCCCGCTCCTGTCCCGAGCCCGGGGGGTCCCGGAGGGCGGGGGGGAAGGGGCGCCCCCCCAATCACGCCTGATTGGCTGGGGAACGGGCGGGGGAGGCGGGCGTTTCCTGAGGGGAGCCGCCCATTGATTGGTTAGTTTAGGGACTTGCAGCGCCATTGGATTGGTTGGGGCGGGGCGGGCGGTCTATTGTTGGGAGCCCACAGGGGAGGGTTTGAGGGGGGGAGGTTGTGAGGGAGAGGGCTGAGGTGGGTCCGGGGAGAAACTGGGGGTTTGGGGTGGGGGGGTCTGAGGGGAAATTGGGGATTTTGGGGGCATCAACGGGAAATAGGGGGGGGGGGAGTGCGGTGGGTTTGGGGGAATGAGGGGGTGAGGGGGGCTTTGGTGGGTCTGAGGGGGGAGGGAGCTTTGGGGGAAGCTTGAGAGGGTCTGGAGCGTTCTCAGGTGAGTTTAGGGGAATCTGAGGGGAATTGGGAGGGTCTGAGGGGATTTTGGAGGATTGTGAGAGGAACTGTGGGGTTGTGAGTGGATCTGGTGGGTTCTGAGGTTGGTCTGGAGAAAATACAGAGTGTCTGAGGGGATTTCATAGGGTTTGGGGGGGGATTGAGGGGTCTCTGAGGGGGATTGGGGGGCAGTCTGATGGATTTGGGGGTCTCTCAGGTGGGTCTGGGGTGAATTTTGGGGAAAATGGGGGGTTCTGAGAGTCCTGGGGAGGTTTTTGGGGTCCAGGGTGGTTCTGGGCCAACACTGGGGGGCTCTGGGGGGTTTGGGGTTCCTGGAGGGGTCCCAGGGGAGATTTGGGGGTCCCAGGGGGTCCCAGGCCCACCCTGAACCGGGGTCTGGGGGTTTCGGGGGGAGGGGGCACAGCACGGGGTTCCCCCCCCCCAGTTTTTGGGGGTCTCCCATGGTGCCCCCTCCCCAAAAGCTCCGAGGGCCCCCTGAAGTGGCTCCTGTTCCACCAGCTGGTGCCCCCTGATCCAGGACGGCCCCAGTGAGTCTGGGGGTTCTGGGGGGATTTGTGGAGATTTTGGGGTTTTGAGAGGGTTTTGGGGATTTTGGGGTGGCTTTTTGGGCTTTGGGGATTTTATTGTGAGTTTAGAAGGAATTATTGGAGCTTTTGGGGAGAATTACTGGGTTTTGGGTGGGAGCTACATGATTTGGGGGTTTTCTTTTTTGGGTGTTTTGTTGGGGTTGTGAGGGGTTTCTTGGGAGGGAGATTTTTCAGAAAGTTTTGGGAGTTATTTTAAATTTTGGTGAGTTCCACTGGGATTTTGGAGATTCTTTGGGGGTTTTGAGGGCCACCTTGTAATTTTTGGGGATTTTGTGGGGTTTTAGTGGAATTTTAGGGGGGCTTTGGGGCATTCCCTGGGTGTGGGGAAGGGCTGAGAGGCACCAAAATCTCCTCAAAATCTCCTTAAAATCCCTAAAAGTCCCAATAAAACCCACTAAATCCCAATTAAATCTCTCAAAATCCCATTAGAACACCCTAGAATCCCAATAAAAGCCCACAAAATCCTTTGAAATCCTGATTACACTCCCCAAATCCCCCAAAAATGTCCCCAAAACCATAAAAAGTCCCACAAAATCTCCCCGAGATCCAAAGAAATCCTGGCAACACCCACAAAACCCCCGAAATCCCCAATGAATCCCACTAAATGCCACCACAATTCCAATAAAATGCCCCAAAATCTCCTAAAAATCCCAATAAAACACCCAGAATTTCTGAGGATCCCAAAACATCCCAACAAAATCCCAGTAAAACCCCCAAAATTCAAGAACAGATGCAAAAAATGTCAATAAACACCCAAAGAGCCCCAGAAAAACTCCCCCTCAAAATGCCAATAAAATCCCCCAAAATCCAAACCCCCCAAAATCCACAAAACCAGCCACTCCCAGTCAATCCCAGTATGATTCCAGTCGCTCTCAATGAGATCCCAGTGTAACCCAGTATGGACTCAGCTGCTCTCACTGTGATCCCAGTTGCTCCCAGCATAATTCCAGATGTTCCCAGTTCCTCCCATTATGATCCCAGTTTCCCTAAGAATAGTCCCAGTCCCTCCCAGCAGGGTCCCAGTTGTGCCCAGTTGCCTCCAGGGTAGATTCAGTTTCCCCCAGCATCATCCCAGTTGTTCCCAGCATGATCCCAGCTGTTCCCAGTGTGGTTCCAGTCCCCCCAGTATGGTTAGAGACATTCCCAGTATGTTTTAGTTACCTCAGAATGATCCCAGTCTTTCCCAGTTACTCCCAGTTTCCTCTAGCATAATCCCAGTTTCCATCTGTTGCTCAAAGGGTGGCCCCAGTTGCTCCCAGTATGATCCCAGTTGCCCCAGTTGTAGTCTCAGTCCTCTCAGCATGGTTCCAGTACCTTCCAGCCAATCCCAGTTGCTCCCAATACATCCCCATTTTCCTCCCAACATGGGCCCAGTAGCTCCCAGTAAGCCCCAGTCAGGTTCCATTCACACCCAGTATAATCCCAGTATGAGTGTAGCCACTCCCAGTATGATCCCAGTCACTTGCAGTCTAATCCCAGTTGCTCCCAGTCACTCCCAGTCTGATGCCAGTGCCCCCAGTGTGATCCCAGTTGCTCCCAGCATGGGCCCAGCTGTTCCCAGTGTGCTTCCATCACTCCCCTATGGTTACAGACACTCCCAGTATGGTCCCAGTTGAACCCAGTTGCCCCTGCTCCCAGTCCCAGTCACTCCCCATATGATCCCAGTCCCTCCCAGCATGGTCCCACTCACTCCCAGTTGCCCCCAGTGTGGTCCCAGTTCTCCCCAGCATGGTCCCAGTTGTTCCCAGTGTGGTTCCAGTCCCCCAGTATGGTTCCAGACACTCCCAGTATATCCCAGTTGCCCCCCCAGCATGTCTGTAGTCATTTCCAGACACTGCCAGTGGCCCCAGTAAGGTGTCAGTTCTCCCAGTATGATCCCCCAGTCATGCCCAGAATATCCCAGTTGCCTCCAGCATGCATCCAGTCCTTCCCAGTTCCTCCAGTTTGCTTGCAGCATCATCCCAGTTTCCCTCAGCTGCTCCCAGTAGCCCAAAGTGTGATCCCAGTCGCTCCCTTTCATCCCCCATATGATCCCAGTAAGCTCCAGTTTGATCCCAGTCACATGCCAGCCCTCCCAGTGTGGTCCCAGTATAATCCCAGTTACTTCCAATCTCTCCCAGTATGGTCCCAGCTGCCTCCAGCATGGTTCCAGTTGCTTCCTAGATCAGCCCAGTCAGTCCCAGTATGATGCCATTTGCTGCCAGCATGCTCCCAGTTGCTCCCAGTCAGGCCCAGTATGGGGGATGATGTGCAGGGTGTGTTCCCAGTCGCTCTCAGATCCTCCCAGTATTAGTCCAGTCCCTCCCAGTATGATCCAAAGATGAGCCCAGTGTGCTCCCAGTCCCTGCCAGTATGAACCAGTTGTGCTCCACATGGTTCCAGTTGCTCTCTTTCCCCCTCCTTTTGTTCCAGTCCCTCCCAGTATCTCCCAGTGTAGCCCAGTTCTCTCCAGCATGTTCCCAGTCACTCCCAGTTGCTCCCAGTTGGGTTTTTGGGGGGATGTTTGGAGAATGAAGAAGTCCAAGGCTGAGCGGAAAAGGCCCCTCGGGGGACATCGGGGGGTGGCGGTGGCGGCTGGCAGAGGCAGCCTGGAGGAGCAGAGCCCTGTGTCCCCCAGGAGCCCAAAGTGGGGAGCCCAGAGAGGGGGGAGCGCCGCCATTGGCGGGAGCCTCAAGAGCCTGGAGAGGGGCAGGGGGGACTCCTTGGAGCCGCTGCAGCCCAGAGCAGAGAATGAGGGGAGAAGGGAGCCCGGGAGCCCAAACAGCCCCGGCATCCCAAAATGGGGAGAGCCAAGAGGGGGGAGCTTTTGGGATTGCTGGGACTGCCAGCAGCCTGGGCAGGGCGGGCACCGAGGAGAAGGGGGACCCCCAATCCAAGCGTGACCCCAGCAGCTGGGACAGGGGGGAACCCCCCCGAACACCAAAGGGGAGGGACCAGGGACAGGGAACTCCTGGGAGGCTTTTCAGGGCTGAATCTTGGTGTTTGGGAGGTTTTTCTGGAGCTCAGCTGCCCAGTGACTTCTCAAGATGGACTTGGGCAGAGGGGCCTTCAAACTCACTGTGCTTGTCCCTTGTTTTCCCCAAACCAGGATTTCCCATACCCAATCCCAGGGAGGCTGCGAGGAAGAGGAAGATGCCCTGGGACACTGAGGCAGGTGAGGAGGAAGTCAGTGCCCCTTTCCCATCTCTGCTGCTCCATCTCCCAGCCCAGCACAGCCCTGGGGGATCTCCTTGCCCTTGCCTGTGGCACGGAGGCAAATCCCATCCTGTCCTTGTCCTTCCTCCCCCAGAGCAGGAGCTGAGCATGGAGAGCAGGGAGGACAAATGCCCACAGCAGAACCTGGTGGAAGAGGCCGTTTTGAGCGGCTCCAGGGCACAGGAAGCCAATGGGGAGGAAAAGCCCCGGAGATGCCGCACGAGGAGGGGGGCTGCAAACGCAGCTGGCGGGATCTGAGGGGGAAAGAGCCAGCCTGGGCCGGGAAGGCGGCCGGAGATGGAGCCAGAGCTCGGGGCTGGTGCTCCATGAGCAGCTCCATGATGGGGAGAAGCTCCACATGTGTGTGGAGTGTGGGAAGAGCTTCAGGGTGGAACTCCAACCTGATCAAGCACCAGAGGACCCACACTGGGGAACGGCCCTACAGTGTGGGATCAGTGCAGGAAGAGGTTTCAGACCAGGAAGAGGTTTCATCAGGCACCAGCTCCATTCTCCCCGAGCACCAGTCAGGCACCGCGCACCACACTGGGGAGAGGCCCTTCCGCTGCCCTGACTGTGGGCAGGGCTTCAGGCAGAACTCCCATCTTGTCAGGCACCAGAGGATCCATACTGGGGAACGGCCCTACAGGTGTGAGGAATGTGGGATGAGCTTCAGCCAGAGCTCCACCCTGATCAGCACCAGAGGACCCACACTGGGGAACGGCCCCACGAGTGTGGGGAGTGTGGGAAGAGCTTCAGGCAGCGTTCCAGCCTGATCGTCCACCAAAAGATCCACACAGGGGAGAGGCCCTACGAGTGTTCCAAGTGTGGGAAGGGGTTTCGGATCAAGTCACATCTCCTCCTGCATTATCAGAGTCACACAGAGGAGAGGCCCTTCCAATGCCCCGACTGTGGGAAGGGATTCAAGCGCAACTCCTCCCTCATTACCCACCAACGCATCCACACTGGAGAGAGGCCCTATGAGTGTCCCCAGTGTGGGAAGAGCTTCTCACAGAGCTCTAGCTTGACCCAACACCAACGGAGGCACCGGTAAGGGAAGCCCTGCAAGTGCCCCGAGTGGGGGAAGAGCTTCGTGCGCTGCTCCAGCTCCATCCCCCACTGGAGGAGGCACTTTGGGCACAGCCCTGGTCACTCACCTTCCCTCTGATCCATGTTGGGAACACACCTGGCTGCTTCTCCTTTTGGTTTGACCTTAATTTTTTTCTCTTCTCCATGTTTTTCCACTCTAGAAGCCAAGAGGGATCGATCTGTCACCTCAAAACCACTCAAATCCCACTGAAAATAACTGAATTTTAACCCAAAAAAGCTCAATCCTACCTCAAATTGCTTGTTCCCACCTCAATAAAACTCAGTCCCATGCCAAACTTACTCCATTCCACAGCCAGCAGGGTGAGTTGGGGTTGGGAGGCGATTGGTAGAAGTGGGATCCCAGTTTGGAGCAATGGGATGGAGACTGTGTGGGGCTGGCTGGGTGGGATGTATTTGATAGCAAGTAGAACTCTCAGAGTCACTGATTTCTGTCCCATTCATTTTCAGTCAGTTCTGTTTGCAGAGTGCTTCCTTCTTAGCTGAATAAATTCCTATAAAAATCACATTTTTTAAATCATCTAGCCTCTAACAATTCAAAAACCAATATCCTAATAAAACCTTGCACGCCCAATAAATCTTTTTAAAATAATTTTAATTGTTTTAGAGTACTTAAGGATGTTATTAAAGTTTGTTTGGTTAAAATGTCTGAGAAATTATAGTGGTGTTTGGTTTTGTGTTTAGTATATTTTTAATATGAATTGTTTAACTAAGATGTGTTAGATTGTATATAAGTTTTTTAGATTTTTTTATCTAAAGTATATTAGTTATTGAGTTAAAACTTTCAAAAGGTATTTCTTGATATATAAATTTGTTTCTTTAGATGCATTGGTAATATATTAATAGTTGTTGGTTTAGGTTGAATCGTTGTAGTACTGTAAAGAAGTCTTGAGATTTTTATATTTCATTTTTATTATAATTTATTTAATTTCAATTTTGATTTTCTTGTTTACAATTTTATTGCAATTTGTTGAGAGGATAGGAAGGAAGTTCAAGGGCAGGAACATTTTTTCCTGGCTGGGAACTGGAATTCCAGACCCTGGGAGTGTGTGCAGGACCACACAGACTGGGATCAAATATGGACTGGGATCAAATATGGACTGGGATCCTTTGGATTGGGGCTGCACAGACTGGGACCATATGGATCAGGACCACACAGACTGGGATCAACTGGACTCAGATCAAATATGGGCTGGGATCACCTGGACTGGGATCACATGGATGGGGATCCTGTGGATCAGAACCCTCCAGACTGGGATAGCCTGGAGTAGGATCAAATATGGACTGGGACTGTTTTTTTTAAGTAACTTTGTTCTATAGTTTGTATTTCTGTTGTTAATTAAGCTCAGTGAAAGAGCTGCTTGTGTTAAACTGCCTGCTTGGATGGGATAACATCCAATGCACACAGGATGAGGACACCTGTACAGATCTGCCAGCTGTCAGCACTCCCCATCTGAAGGCAGAGTGGACCAAGGCCCAAAAACTGGAGGTGATAAAGAGAAGGAGCCAAAACCACAGCCAAGGAACACACATGCTCTGAAAAGGCAGACCCAGGGAGGGGCCATGTAAAATCGTTCCTGGAATATGTAAAGTAGGTTATGGATATGCATGAGGGTCTATGAATATGCAACAGGCTGATGTAAGGGAAAGGTATTTCAGGGGGATCCCTGAAGGTAACAGGGTGCTCCTGGCTGAGTGCCAAGATGCACCCGGCCATGATAACCTTTGCTCCATGGTCCTGGTCTCCCACTGTCCTTTATTAAACTTTGTACATTTTCACAGGAGAGTGAACGTGTTTTTCACAGGCAGCTTCACAGAAACTGGAAAACGTGGGGGTTCCCGGGAGGGGGCACCGCTGATCCAGGGCATCGAGGCGCTGCCTGCAATCGTCCATAACCGCCCATAAGGAGCCTCCAGGGCTTTGCCCTCCATGAGCTGCAGCAGACGTGTCAGGAAAGGTGACAAGAGCCCGTGGAATGGTCCTTGTTGCAGGCAGATTAGCCACTTGTAGCTCTTCAAAACTCCCTCCCATGAAAAATGAAAAAACTTAAACCGTTCCTAAATGTGAAAAACATGTTCACTCTTAATACAGGACAATGGGAGACCAGGACCATGGAGCAAAGTTATTACGGCTGGGTGCATCTTGGCACTCAGCCAGGAGCACTCTGTTACCTTCAGGGAAACCCTGAAATACCTTTCCCCTTACATCAGCCTGTTACATATTCATAGACCCTCATGCACAGTAAACTTTTCCCCCAAACTAGTTTACATGTTCCAAGAGCTGTTTAGCATGGCTCTTCCTTGGATCTGCCTATTTAGAGCATGCAGATTCTTTGGTTGTGGTTTTAATCCATTCTTATCACCTCCAGTTTTTGGGCCTTGGTCCACTCTGACTCTGAAAAATTTAGGTTTTGGGAGTTTTAGTATGTTGTGGATGGAAGCAAAATGGAGGGCACAGGGTATCCTGTCTTCATGGGTTTCTTCTTCTTCATGGGTTTGGGTGGCTTTTTGTAATCGGGCAGAAATTCCGCATTGCAGGCTCTTTGGGATCAGTTATCGGGTTAAAAGGGAAAATAATCCAGGTGTCAGTTCTTAATTGGATAGTTTAGTCTTAAAAGATCTCGTAACAAGAGATTGTTGGTCATTTTGTGCCTTCTAATGAAAAGCTGCTGGACTCACAGTAATGAGACTGTTTTACTGATAAGAAATAATAAACACTTGAGTCTGAACATGAATTACTGTCTCAAGTGCCTTCAGTCCAGAGCCAGTGCAACCGACAACTGGTACCCCCACACCTTGAGGTAGTGCCAAAGCAGAACTTGTTCATGCTCTTTTCTCCTGGTGATTTTATAATCCCGTGCAGACTCTGATAGCAAACCCGTGCTGTAGAGAAAAGATTGACCTTGGCATCCTGGGGCACTTTCTGGGTGGGTGTTTGAATCTGCTTTTCCAGGCCTTGGGCTGAGCAGGGTGAGGCCGAGGCCTGGGGCCCTGCAGCTGGCGCCGGGAGCCCCCGGGCAGCGGCGAGGGGCGGCCCTGAGGGGCGGCACAGGGGGCATTTCCCCCGAGCGGGCGGGCGGGCGGGCGGGGGAAAGGCGCCCTGGGCACAAGGGCAGGCACAAGGGCCCCGGCTCTCTGCAGGGCGGGCGGCCCAGCGCCAATCGCTGCTCCCGGAGCCGCTGCCAGGGCCGTGTCTCCTCCCCGCCGCTGACCCTGCGCCTGCAGCGCTGCCTCCGGCTCTGCCGGGCTCCCCGGCACGGACGGCAAGGACGGGGACACGCTGCAGCAGGGCCCAGCAGGGACACCCAGATGGTGCCAGGGCTGCAGCTCCTCCCCTGCAAGGAAAGGCTGACACAGCTCGGCTTCTTCAGCCTGGGAAAGAGACCCAGCCTTGATCCAGCTGTGGCCTTCCAGGACCTGAGGGCAACCTACAAGAAAGCTGGACAGGGACTTTGTACCAGGGCAGGCAGGGACAGGACAAGGGAGAATGGATCCAAATGGAAAGAGATGAGGTTTAGGTAAGGGATTCAGAAAAAAGACCCTCCTGGAACAGTTTGCCCAGAGAAGGTGTGGATGTTGAGAAGAGGAAATCAGAAGAGTGAGAGGGGGAGAGATCCACAGTCGGCCTTGGATCCAGGATGGGTCCATTTGCCATGGATCCATCATCAGGTGGTAGGAGCTGAGTTAGAAATGGGCTCCCTGAGCCTGGATCACCTCCCAGTGCCCAGACAGCAGCAGAACAGAGGTGGCTGAGCCCCACTGAGCCCAGGCTGTTGGTAGAAGGAGCAGCCTTGGCCAGCAGCTGCCTCTCTCCCTGTGTGGGAATTGACCCCTTGCAGCTCTGTCTGTGGAAACAGAACACAGTGCTGAGTGTCAGGAGTTGGGGATTTTGGCAACAAAGTCCTGTGCTACTGGGCCAGGTAGTTTGGGAATTGCCAAACTCTGTATGAGCTTTGTGCCTTCACTGAATGGATTTAAAAGCTCCTCTATGTGCATGGGAAGGAAACCAAAGAATCACAGTATGTTAAGGATGGAATGGACTTTAAAGGCCTCTGGGCACGAGCACTTCCCCTAGAGCAGGTAGCTCCAAGCCCCATCCAGCCTGGCTTGGAACACTTGCAGGGCTGGAACCTCCACAACTTCCCTGGGGAACCTGCTCCAGTGTCTCACCACCCTCACAGTAAAAAAATTTCTTCCCTAATATCTAACCTAAATTTCCTTTCTTTCAATTTCTCCCCATTACTCCTTGGCCTGTCACTACAGGGCAGCAGAGGTGTTTTAAACTCAGCAAACTGGTGGCTCAAATTGGAAAGCAGCCCAAGGAATGGGTTAGAAATTAGAAGTCATCCCCAAGGGATATCTCCTGAGGGAAGAGAAGGGTGCATATCTTCTCCTGCAGCATCAGGAGCTGGTTGCATCCAGCTCAGAGTCAGGGACTAGTACTGAGGCAGCCTGGAAAATCCATTGGATCAGAGGGAATGATTGTACTGCAATGGACATCTCTCCCAGGCCGTGAGAGCAGGCTGCCCCTGCATCTCTCAGGGAAGGCCAAGGACCCTTGGCTGAACTCAGCTCTCAGACTCTGAACCTTGGGAACGTTTTTGTCAACACCCCAATGTCTATGAGGTGAGCAGCAGGGCTGGCATGGATCCTGATGGCTCCTGAGGCAGCAGCAAGCCTGGTGCAGCTGTGGAATTGCTGCCAGCCTGGGAACTTGGGAGCAGGGAATATTTGATGGACTGCTCAAATCTGGGGGGTCAGAAAGGTGTGTCTGTTGTTCCTGAAGGCCCAGTCCCTGCTTTTGGGCAACCTTCCTTAGGGATCAGCTTGGAGGATTCCTGCAGAACAACCCCTTGGCCCATGAAAACAGCCCTGGCTCCAAGAGCTGCATGTTCAGAGGCTTTTGTGGCAGTGCCAGACACAAGGCACCTTTGGGCTGGGCTCTGCAGAAGCAGCTGCAGCAAACTGGCTGCCTTTGAGCTTCAGCCCACTGCCAACAGCTCCCAGCCAAGTGTCCCTGCTTATTCCTGCAATCACAGGAAAGCCTTGGGAGTTCTCTCCCTTGCTGAGCAGTCCCTCACCACACTTCAGCCTTGCTGCATCTCTGGCTCTAGAAAGAGAAAAGTGTTCCTGGGAATAAAGCAAAGGATTTTTCTACCAATTTCCCTCCCCCCAATAGTGTCAAGCTTGCAAAAACTTCATGAGGCACTGCATCATGCCAGACACTTTCAAAAGCTTGGCTGGAGAAGAGAAAGACACCCTGAGTTTTCTTACCCAAAGATGGTGCTGTCTGTACATTTTGATGCTGGTGCCTCATTCTCCATGTATTGTTTTCATGGTATGGGAAAAGGTGGATGAGCAGATGGTGCTGTTGGAGCTGTGCTCACTGGGGCAGCAGCAGCTCTGGGGTGATTCCCTACGCAGCTGCAATCAGCCCACGCTGCTCTCAGGGCCAGCTCTCAGTGAGCTTGGTGCTGCTGAGCAGAGGTGCACTGTTCTGTGTCCATGGGACAAGCCCAGGGTGACTGCAGTTCTGTGGAGTTGCCACTGCTCTGCATGAAAACCCAAAGGCAGAGCTTGTCCTGTTGTATCTTTTGTCTTCTGCCATTCAGCAGCACAAAGCATCTTCTGCCTTTGCTGGGTGTTCATTGCATCATTAGACAAGAACTCACAAGAAGGGAAGGTTCCACATGGATTTCCACTTTGCTTTCTTGCTGCTGCAGGTGAAAATGATGAACCAAGGAGCTCTTGATGCTGCCTTCACCTGTCTCCCTTCAGCCACCAAGGTGGGCTTGTGCTTCAAGTTTGCCCCCGAGGAGGGCATCATTGCAGCAGGTGGGAGCCAGGCTGTGCAGATCTCCTTCAGTGCCCCCGTGCTGGGGAGCTTTGAGGAGGAGTTCCAGTTCAGTGTGGCTGCATCTCCTACGCCTGCCATGCTGACCATCAAGTGAGGACCCTGGGAGCTGGGTGGGCACATGTGTGGCTGTCTCTGGGACATGCCCCACCTTCCTCCTTTTGGGGTGGAGCAGAGAAAAAAGGTGTATCCTGAGGTGTGAATCTCTGCTCTGCTCCTGGCATTGCTTTAGTGTGAGGCTGCCTGCTGCCCTGGGTGGTAGCTGGGAGCTGGAATGACTCCTCCCTGCAGGGATCTCCCTGTGCCTTGGGCCATGGCAGGCAGTGGGATTGTCACAAGCCATCCTTATAGACGGATTTCGTGATGATTCGATCACAAGGACCTCAAGGTAAAAAACACCAACACGGCAAAGGGGGTTTGCAGCAATAATCAAAACAGTGTACTTTATTGAATGATTACAGCAAAATGTGTGTGAGGGAGAAGAGAGAAAGCGGGGAAAGCATATGGAAAGGCAGAGGGGGCAAAGAGAAAAGAGGAGGCTATAGCTACCGCACGTGGAAGCGACGGGGTCCTTCAGGGTCCAGCCTGGGTTCTGTCAGTCGAGGGGTTGTTCCAAGTGCACGGAAGATCTTTGAATGGGACTAGTTAACCTGGGGGTTTATATCCTATGGCGAATTGTGAAAGAGGGGTGGAAAATAATGCAATAGTTTCTAATCAGTTGCAGGCTGAAGCCATTGTCTTCTTGGTCCGATAGTCCCAATAATCACTACCTGCAAGCAAACATCACAGTCTGTTCTGTTCCCCCCGCCAGTTCGCCCCCCCCAGGTTCCAGTCTCAATCCTCGGGAAGAAAAGGAGTTTTCTCTATGTGAGAGTTTCATGTCTCAGTCCTTGGGGAAGAGGCTTCTCCCATCTCAGTCAGTCAGTCACAGTGGCTGTAGAACAGATGAAGGGTCTTTTGTGGGGACCACCGAAAGGCTATTCCAGAAAAGAGTCCAGCCAAGTCTGAGAGGCAGGAAAATTCCAAGGCTTGTGAAGCGGGTCGAGGTGCTCCTTTGCACAATTACCTGGCAGGCTGGGAGCCACGTCTCGGCCTTGTAAGCTTGGCAGACTTTCATCAAACCAGGATACTAAACAGGATCTTTCGGTGGTCTCAGTTTCTGTCCCTTTTCATGACAAAAATCATGAGACAGATGAGAGAAATTTTGGACAGACCATTACAGGCGGTCAAGGTCTTGTATGAAAAGTTAGTTGAAGAAGAGATTAGGTGGGAAAAAGATGATAAACAGTTTGAAGCTTTAAAGTGAAAATTAGTCAGTGCACCAGAACTGAGTCTTCCAGCCTTAGACAAACCCTTCTATCTGTTTGCGGATGTAGAACAAGGGGTAGCACATGGAGTGTTAGCCCAGGACGGGGGACGATCCAGGAAACCAGTGGTCTATTGAGCAAAGCTGCTAGACCCTGTCAGCCAGGGGTGGCCAACCTGCATTCAGGCTGTGGCAGTGACTGCCCTACTCATAGCAGAAAGCAAAAAATTAACCTTTTGGGGAAAATTGAAAATGTATATCACTAACTCAGTAAGGAGTATCCTGAGCCAAAAGGTCAAGAAATGGCTCACTGATTGCCAAGTGCTAAAGTATGAAGCCATCTTAATAGATAATGGTTTAGAGCTAATTGTGAGTAACCAAATCAACCCTGCCCAGTTTTTGTATGGAGAACCAGGTGAGGAACTAATAAATAATTGCCTACAGGTTATGAACTATCAAACTAAAATAAGATAGGACCTAACAGATCAACCACTCCAAGAAGGGAAACGATTGTACATTGATGGATCTTCACGGGTAATAAAGGGGCACAGGGTATCGGGGTACACTATAGTGCATGAAGGGTTGGTAGCCATAGAAAAGAGAAAGTTACCTTCCAACTGGTCAGCCCAAGCGTGTGAGTTGTATGCCCTAAAGCAAGCTCTGGAAATGTTAGCACAGAAAAGGGGAACAATAGATACAGGACTCAAAATACACTTTTCGAATAGTGCATACCTTTGGAAAAATTTGGGAAGAGAGGGGGCTATCCAATTCAAAGGGAAAGGGACTGATTCACCAAAAATTTATTTTAGAAGAGTTAGAAAAGTTACAATTGCCAGAAGAAGTAGCCGTAGTATATAGCAGTGGTATATCTTAAAGGACATCAAAAAGGGGCGACTCAGAAGGAGCGAGGGAACAATTTAGCCAATTTAGAAGCTAAAAATGCAACTGAATCAGAGATAGAAAAACTAATAATAGTATTAACACCCATGAGAGAAATGCAAAAAGTCCCCATATTAAGTGGGACAGAAGAGGAAGAACTCCTTAAAATAGGAGCCAAGAAAGATAACAAAGGGAAGTGGAGATTAGCAGATGGGAGGCAAATGTTGAATAAACCCCTGACCAGGAAAATGCTAGAAGGCATACATGGAACAACACATTGGAGTACACAAGTGCTAAGTGATCAATTTCTAAGGGACTGGGGATGCATAGGAATTTTCAGAATAGCTAAGCAAATAACTGAACAGTGTGTGATATGTCAACAGGTAAATAAGAAAATCATGAGGAAAACACCAAGAGGAGGGTGAGAACTAGCCTTATGGCCCTTCCAAAACATCCAAGTAGACTTTACTGAGCTTCCCCACATACAACAGTGGAAATTTTTGCCAGTGATAGTAGATCACGTGACTCATTGGGTAGAGGTGGTACCCACTGTGAAAGCCAATGCCAGTGTTGTGAGTAAAACACTTCTAGAATCAATCATTCCCCAATATGGGATGGTAAACAGGATTGATTCAGACCAGGGAACTCATTTCACATCAAAGATATTGCAGAAAGTTGTTCAGGCCCTGGGAGTAAAATGGGAATTACACACTCCAGGGCATCCACAGAGTTCCGGTTGGGTTGAGAGAATGAATCAAACTCTTAAAAGAGCTCTAGTTAAGCTAATGATTGAAAACCCAAATGTCATGGATAAAATGTCTCCCTTTGGCCTCATTAAGAATTAGAACCCAACCCCAGTCCGATCTGGGGGTGTCACCCTATGAAATGATGTTTGGGTTACCCTTTTTGACCTCACCCCAGAAGGTGGGCACCTATGAGGAAGGGGAAACCAATGCCAAGAAATAAGTTATGTCTGTAGCACAAACCTTAGAAGGGCTAAGACATAAAGGGGATATTCTACAAACTACCACCCTGGATTTCAGAATCCATAATATTAATCCTGGGGATTGGGTAATGATTAAGTCATGTAGAGATCAGCCTCTAACTCCTCAGTGGGAAGGTCCCTTTCAGGTACTGCTCACCACCAAATCGTCCGTGCGAACTGCAGAGTGGGGATGGACTCATGGCAACAGAGTCAAAGGCCCAGTAGAAGAACCCAAAGAGTGGACTGTAACATCCAGGATGGGTGAAACAAGATTGATTCTCAAGCAGAGACTGAGAGACAACCAGAAAAACACCAAGACACCCAAAAAGTAGAGTCAAGCTTTCACCAACCAGCTCGAGAACTCTTCCTGTTTTAATGGGTGAGAACTACCATCATCTGTTGAGGGGAAGTACAAGGGACTGTAAAAGGTAATGGTACAGCTTCTTTAAGAAAATAAGACAAAGGAAGGAGGGAAAGACCAGGTTGGCCCCTTTGTTGTCTACCAAGGAGGCTCCATAGCCCTGCTGTGGGTAACAACCCCATAGGCATGGTAAGGTGGGGACAAAAGGCCAGACCAGACCTCTATCATTCCTCAGTTGTCTTTTAATACAACAGGGTCTGGAGGGCAAGACCTCTAGTCCCTGTTCTATTAAAAGTTGGCCTCTGTGCTCACCCCTAAGGTACACCAACTATGGGTAGCAACCACATAGGCATGGTAGATGGGAGTCAAAGCCATCATGGGCCTCTGGGATGCCCTTTTGTTCATTCCAAATAAGTGTGTCTAAGGAAAACCTGAGATTTTTTTTTCTCCTGTTCCCACTGTCCTTGCCCATATCAACAGATGCTGGTATGACTCATTCAAGAGAGAGAGAAATTTTTTACTTAATTTTTCAAGCAAAATGACTTACAGAAAAAGAAAAGGGGGGGTTTTTGTAGATGAGTAATCCTATGGTTGACTCTCTCAATTAAGGGGTTAATCTTAAATATATTAAGAGAAATTTTGTAGATGTATAGTTATCCTTCCCCCTCCCCTTGCATTGTTATCACAGGATGGCCTCAGTAGTTGGGGCATTTGGGAGGGTCGGCTTGTTACTATGGCAGCACCTGACTTCCAATCAAGGTGTAAGACAGTGATCTCCACCACTGGACAGGGAAGAAGGAGTCGATTGACAAGACTTTGGGAGGGGCTAGTGGTGTAAAAGAGCATCAATTTTGTGGATGAAGACATGGTGATTGAATCCTTTGCTCGTGGTGCTGTATTCTTTTCTTGATTCAGTCTTCTGTTGTATTTTGATAAGGTCTTAATAAACAGTTTACATTTTTGAATGTGAAAATCGTTTCTCACATGGGGTTGGGGAATGTGGGGCAAGGTTGTTCACACTGGGTCAGGTCTCAAGGTACAACTTCGCTGACCTGGCCAGACGTCCTTAGGAGCGGCCCTGGATCAATATCAATCACAGAATGCTGCAATTAGCTCTTCTCTAAAGAGAACAGTAATAAAATACACTCTTTAAAATAGGATTACATATTTCTTAGAAGCTCTTTGAAATATTTCTCCATAACTGTAAAGGGAAACCTTCCAAATGTACTTCTTTAGAGCAAGGGAAATCAAGGCAGAGCCATGGTTTCTCAGGACTTGCTTGATCCTACAGAACCCTGTGGTGCATTTGGAGCTGGGCCTGGAACCTCAGGGCCTGACAAGAAATTGCAAAAACCTTTCCAGGAATCAAAGTCAGAAGAAAACCCCAAGGTGTCTCAAAGCATGAATGAGTCCCACTGAGGTCCATCCCACTACAGGCTCCTCATGGACTCCTTGGAGGAGAGAACTGGAGGTCAGGATTGCACAAAAAACCTCTCAGAAATTCAGAGTGGAAAGCAAATTCCAAAGTACCTTAAAAACCTCGAGAATCTCAAAGCATTATTGAGCCCCACTGAGTGTCAGTACAGAGCTCTCAAGGGACTCATTAAAGCAGATAATTGGGGCCATGATTGCACAAATTTCTCATAGAGTTTGTATGAAAAGGGAAACACCAAGTACCTTAAAATAACTGGAGTACCTTGAAGCATTAATAACCCCATGGACACTCATTAATGATAAAGCCTCTCCAGGGACTAATTACAGCAGATAATTGGGACCATGATTGCACAAACCTCTCACAGAGTCTGTATCAAAAGGGAAACACCAAATGCCTTCAAACAACTGAAGTATCCTAAAGTATTAATGAGCCCACTGAGTGTTGTTACTGACAAAGGCTCTCCAGGGACTAATTACAGCAGATAATTGGAGGCCATGATGGCACAAACCTCTCAGAGACTCCAAGGCAAAAGCCAAACCCAAAGTCCTTTGAAAAACCTGCAGTCCCTGCAGGGAGCATGAAGGAGCCCCCAGGGCCATTGCTGAGCAAGGCTCCCCAGGGACTCCTTCCAGCAGATCCTGAGGCCCCTGGCTGGGGCTGTGCCAAGAGGCCCCAGGGCCTCAGGATAATTTCTCCTCCCAGGATTGGATCATTTGAGGACCCTGATGTGACCCAAGAGCACAAAGCCCCTGAATCACTGCCTGCAGTTCTCTTGTTAATCCTGGGGGACCTGGTATGCTGCCTTAATTAAAAGTCCAAGGGGGTGGTCTGTTGGAGTTCAGAGGTTTCTCCTGGACAGGACTGATGGGCTAAGCCAATTGCCCCACCATCAGCAGGGACCCAGGGCTGCTGGCACCAAGGCAAAAGAAGACTTTGGATGTTAGAGGCACAGCTCTTGGAATGATGATACACAGTAGGGCTGGCCCTGGCAGGTTTGGACCAGACCTGGGGTGCAGGACAGCCTTGGGCCCTTGGCAGACTGGCAGGACAGGGTGTCTCAAGAGTTTTACTGGAACATCCCAAAGGAGTTTCTAAAGAGCCTGCTGACAATCTCTGGATTGTCTCTTGTTCAGAGCAGCCAGCTCCTGCAACACAGGGCCTTTGTCCTGCCACCAAAGCAGGGTCCTTGAGACTTGTCCTACTTTAAAGGGACCAGGACCTACCTGGGACCATTGTCATAAAGCCCTTGCAGAAAAAATTTCAGAAAACTGGGGAGAAGCTCCCAAGAGGAGTCACCTTCTGCAGGGAAGGGACTGCTGAGAAGGGGTGGTAAAACTAAAAATGAGTCCTAATACCAAAGAAGTTACCAGCCTACAGGGTTTCTCAGTTCTAGGACAAAAATTTTAAAGAATGTGTGTTAAGTTGTGATTGAGTTTTCCATCTCCTTTCCTAAGGAACTTTCCCGTTCCTGGCAATAGGGGGAGGAAAATTGAAACAGATGAAAATTTGGATTTTTGCTAATTTATACATGGTGCAATTTGGAGGCAGAGATCTGTAAATTACCTTATATTTATAAACAAAACCCTTTTATTTAAAAACTTTAAATTTTTCTTTAACTCAAATAAAATCTAAAAGAATGATATTTAACCACAAATATACTTATAAGTGGGAAAAATCCTTAATTAACCCTAGGATGTTTCCTTTCTCCTTTCTATTCAGCATAGAACATTAAAATGTCTAAAATACATTCCTGAAATACTGTATAGTCTTATTATCAGGAAGACAGACTCCAAGAACATTTTTTATTTTTCACATAAATGTTAGAAAAAAAAAAAAAGGACTTAAAGGAGCTCATCCCTATTCCAATACATTGAGCCAGGGGTGTGCAGTACTGGACAAACTGTATCCACTAAAGGATAGCTTTACAATAAAAATCTAATTATATCAACCTTAATAAATTGTTGAAATCCCCCAAAAGTATGCCCCATCCCAAGAAACTAAAATCATGATCTTCAATTAGATGTCTAATTTTTGACATTATTGCTCTCAAACTGGCTGCAAGGGTTTTTTCTCATTTAAAACCTGCAACAGGGGGATCTCAGAACAGGAATTGTAATCCCAGAATCACAGAACATTCTGAGCAAAGGGAAGCACACAGGACTCACTCCAGCAACAATGCTTTGAGGATCACAGGGATGTGGGCTATGGGTGCCAGGGATAGGATCCTCCCAGGGCCCAGCCACTCCTCAGCCCTGGAAAGTAGGCATAAGGAAGTGTTAAAGAGCCTCTCCTCTGGAGGATGCAAAAACAGTCAAGAAAAACAGAGCTGCTTGAAAAAAATCAGGGCCCCACACAATTGCAGGTTTGGGTTGGGGAAATACCTGTTAGTTACTGGCTCAATTAACTCAGTGAGTTGAGGTCTGGGACAAGGCCCTCAGGAGGGAAACAACCAGGCTAAAAATTGTTGGAACATGATGCTTCAGGAGACTTGGAAATATGGGGAGGTTTAAGTTGTGCTTTATTAACCCTGAGGGCATTGAAGGTGTGCCTGGGTGCTGCATCTCCACAATTCAATGGCATCAGGAACACTGTTGGAAAAGAATGCCCGGCTGTTTTAATCGCCCTGGATCAGCCTTAAAGAGGCAGCACCACAACACCTTCTCTTGGTTCAAAACTGCATTTCAGATATTGAGATTGAATCTTCTGCCAGGCTAGGAGGCTCTGGCACTTCAGGCCAGCTGAGGGCACAGCAGGGCACTGCACCTGGCATTCCTGGGCTGGTGTTAGATAAACATGAACCCTGTGACATCCTTGGCTATGTAAATGTTTTAACTCCCAAAGTGAGAACTAAGAGAAGGAAGGAGTACAGTTGGACTGTGGTTTTTTTATATATCCCAGCTAACTATGGGACACATTGCTATGATTTTTAAAGAGACATGGGATGGGATCCCTGGGCGCTTGTGGATGAATAGAGAACTTAGATCAATTGCCTGCCATAGGCTATAGCTGGAAATAAGAGAAGGAGCCATTTACCTCCTCCTCCAATCCCTTAATAATCTAGTTCCTCAGACAGCTATATACCAGGCTTATAAGTGTTTACAAAGTATTGGCCCCATGAATTGTCCCTATGGAAGGGCAGAGACTTAACATCCACAATGCACTAGGAAATCTTACTGTGGTTTGCATAAACAGGAAAAATCCTGGAATTCTGGAGTGTTCTTTCATCAAGGGTTTCAAAGTTTAGGTAGAAAAAAGAAACTCTGTGGCATATGGGTAGGCAGAAAAAGCAAGTCACATCCATGAATAAAAACTGTTTGCACCAGGATGATCCCCTGGGCAGTGCCTTTGCTAGGGACCAAGCCTGGCATCTCAACTTCTTGCCAGGGCTGAGGCTCTGAAAGGTAGAAGGAACATTTCCTCAGGAGTTACTGTGACAGTCTGGTACCCTAGCCGAAAGGCCCAGGCCCACTGGACAAGTTTCCTGGCTTGTCAAAAGCAAACAAGGCATGACCAGGTCCCCATTATTTTAACATTTGTGACAATCACCCTGTGTCCAACAGCAGCTCCATAGAGGCTGTGTTTCCTGCTGGCATTGGCAGACACACTGTCTGCAATCGCTGCAGCTTTATAGATGTTTGTGTTAAAGAAGGGCATCTCCCTGGCTGCCCTTTGGGCATATAATGGACTCATCATTGTCCCCATGCCTGCAGATTTGCCCTCAATATGAAAAAATTCTTTTTTTTGATGGGCCTGGCCCTGTGACCTAAAGCTCCATCAAAAAGGAATAAACCAACAAAAAATGTCCCAAACAGTTTAAACAAAGGGCACAATTCCTCTGGGACAATCAGGAACATAAACAGTCCACACAGGATTGGGCTGCTCAGCTCTTTTCATTTGTGTTGGATTGCTACAGAACTGAGGTTTAAAATAGCTGAGAGATTAAAAATGGCTATGACCGAAGGTGTCCTTAGCTCAAAGCAATTTTAAAATGGAATCACACCAGCAAGTTTCTGAAACATGAAGAGCTGATGAAAGATGGATTTTAAGCCATCAAGTGATTGGAATCATTTGTATACGGCCAATAAATTTTAATGCCCCTGTGGGGCAATGTCCTGCAAATCCTTCTGTGAAGTCAATATGGATAATTGTTCAAAAAGTTTAGCGACCTGAAAACCCCTGTTGGATATTGGGGACCAATAAAAAAAATAAAATAAACTGTGAATGGATAGAGCAAGATTAATTTATGCTATTACAGAAGTCCTGGAGCTAACCTATAATCCATCAACAACCTGGTCTTATAAAGGGAACAGCGGGCCGTTGTCAAAATGTTTGTCCAGCATGGCATATTTGCTCATCTGAACAGCCCCCTCCATAGTCAGTTACCCCAAAATGAGAGGCCCTGTCAATTCTGTACTCAGTGGTGCCTCCACCCTCTCCCCCTTTGTTCTACCGAGCCTGAAGACCAGGATCTCAAGGCTGCAATGTATAACTGATGACTGGATGGTTTCAGAAGAAAATTAAACTGCTCGAAAATTTCTGCAAATCACTTGTAATAAAAAAATTTTCATACTTCTTGTTTGCTTTTTGGTTTGTTCTTTTTTTTTTTCCTTTGTATTAGTTTTCATGGGTCCTCACAGGATGGATCATTGTTGTAGCCATTTCTCATTTATATCGGTTAATAAGACTCAAGCAGTTGTGGAAGTGGGCTGTGTGCTCTCAGTGCTTTAAAAGGAGACTAAAGGATCTCAGCAAAGTTTTCTGCAGAGATGCCCATTTGTTGCCTTCTCTGGAGCTGCAGCAGCAATGTCTCTG
>JALJVW010000119.1:0-18406 GCA_024865655.1 Emberiza elegans | reverse complement strand
TGGAGCAGCCTGGTGGCCCCTGCTCCTGTGGGCCCTGCCCTGCTGCCCTGGTATTCTGGTGTTGGGTTGTAGGCCTGAGGCTCGGGCCGGGCACAGCCCTGGGGTGAGTGTCAGGGCTGGCAGAGCAGGCCGGGCACTTCTGCTGGGGTGCTGCCACGCCTCAGGCCAGGGCCCAGGGGCTCCAGGCCCTGCCTGCTCTCTCAAGAACATGCCCAGGCCAATGCTCAGCACAGAACCCCTCAGAGCAGCCCCCAGGCTGGCTGTGGGCAGGGGCAAGCAGCACATGGCTGGGGCTCTGTAAGGGCCCTGGGGAGATGGGAAGGAGCAGAGAGGCTGATTCATCCCCAGTGCGCCCAGACAGCCCAGGGCAATGTCCCAGAGGTCCTCATGGAGCTGCCAACAACATCCCCCCTCTGCAGCCCTGGCCTCTCCCAGCTCACACAGGTGCCCCCCATCCTTCATGCTGTTGCTTTGGGGACATGAACCTGAGGGAGCACAAAGAGCAAGGCTCCCAGGGACTCCTTCCAGCAGATCCTTGAGGCCACTGGGATGTGGGCTGGGGGGATGCTGAGGGGCAGGACAGGGGCTGACAGTGCCCAGCCTGGCTGGGGCTGTGCCAGGAGGCCCCAGGGCCTCAGGACAAGGTGTCTCCTCCCAGCCCTTGGTGGCACAGACCCTGCTGTGCCCCAGGGCACCAAGACTTGGCTTCTCTTTGTCCCCACCTGTCATCACTGCCTGCAGTTCTCTGCTCTGCCTGGGGCCTGGGGACACTTTCTCAGTCGTGTCCCTCAGTGGGACCCATTAAAAGTCCAAGAAACTTTGGAGTTGGATTCTGACTTGGAGTTCTGGAGAGGTTTCTTCAGCTCCCTCTCAGGGACTGATGTTCAGGGCCTGAGCACAAAGCCCCAGAGGCTCATTAAAGTCCTTGTGCTGTGTCTGTGCTGCTGAGCTGGGCTGGGCTCCTGGCACAGAGGCAGCTCCTGGTAACCAAGAAGAGCTTCAAAAGCACATTTCTCTTGATGAGCAGCTCTTCTGCCAGCCCAGCAGGGCTGGGGCACTGCCTGCAGCCAGCCTGGGCACAGCACAGAGGCACAGAGAGCTTCAATCAGTCAGGGCTGGGAAGGTGCTGAGAAGTGCCTGGGGCAGAATCACTGCCAGCCCTTGGCACAGGAACCTCTGGCTGCAGGACAATGCAGCTGCAGCTCCTGGAGCCATCTCCTAAAGCTGGAACATCCCAATGCCTACAGACCCTGTGAGTACATTCTGTGATTGTCTCTTGTGCAGAGCAGCCAGGGGTGCCCAGGGCTGTCCTGCAGAGCAGGGTCCTGCAGCCCAGGGCGCTGTGCTGGGGCAGGGACTCTGCTGCCTGCCAGGGACAGCTCTCAGCCAGCCCTGGCAGCTGCTCCCAGCACTGGGGGACAAGATCTGGGTGGGAGGAGACAGCTGGTCAGGCTTGGAAGTGTTCTCCTTGTGTGGGGAGGATGCTGCATTGTTCAGGACTGCTCCCAGCATGGCATTTAACTGCAGAACATTTCCAAGTAGATTATACAGGAGCACAGCAAGGCAGGGGCTGCATAAAGGGAAAATCCTGCTTTTTTTAATCTACTGCTCTGGGTTGCCTGGATGGGAAATTGCACATAGATATTCATCTCTCAGTTCAGGTTGAGAAAAAAAAAAAAAAATTTCTCTCAGATCTGAATAAACCAGGCAGTGGTAGAAATCAGCACAGGGCCCCCTTAGAGGCAGCATCAGTGTTGCTTTTCCAGCCTCCTCAGGGTTGCTCTGACGTTGCCATCAGAGCCTGCAGAGCCAGAGCTGCCCCTGGGCAGTGCCAGAGCTGGGAGGGGTCTGCAGGGCAGAGCTGAGCCCCCAGGGCTGGGCTGGGCTCTGGCAGCACTGGCAGGGCCCAGCCCTGGGCACAGGGAAGCAGCTGCTGGCAGGGACAGCTCCAGGCAGCAGAGCCCTGGGCAGGCAGTGGGGAGAAAGTGCCCCCAGGCTGTGCTGGGATATTTCAAGTCCTCTCCAAACCCAACTATTCCATGATTGCTTTTTTACAGATCCCCATGCCAAGGCACAGCAAATGTCCAACAGCAGCTCCATCAGGCACTTCCTCCTGCTGGCATTGGCAGACACGCGGCAGCTGCAGCTCCTGCACTTCTGCCTCTTGCTGGGCATCTCCCTGGCTGCCCTCCTGGGCAACGGCCTCATCATCAGCGCCGTAGCCTGCGGCCACCACCTGCACACGCCCATGTTCTTCTTCCTGCTCAACCTGGCCCTCAGCGACCTGGGCTCCATCTGCACCACTGTCCCCAAAGCCATGCACAATTCCCTCTGGGACACCAGGAACATCTCCTACACAGGATGTGCTGCCCAAGTATTTTTTTTTCTTCTTTATGGCAGCAGAGCTTTCCCTCCTGACCATCATGTGCTACGACCGCTACGTGTCCATCTGCAAACCGCTGCACTACGGGACCCTCCTGGGCAGCAGAGCTTGTGCCCACATGGCAGCAGCTGCCTGGGCCAGTGCCTTTCTCAATGCTCTCATGCACACAGCCAATACATTTTCCCTGCCCCTGTGCCATGGCAATGCCCTGGGCCAGTTCTTCTGTGAAATCCCACAGATCCTCAAGCTCACCTGCTCCCACTCCAACCTCAGGGAACTTGGGCTCATTGCTATTTGTGCCTGTTTAGCATTGGGCTGTTTTGTGTTCATTGTTTTCTCCTATGTGCAGATCTTCAGGGCTGTGCTGAGGATCCCCTCTGAGCAGGGACGGCACAAAGCCTTTTCCACCTGCCTCCCTCACCTGGCTGTGGTCTCCCTGTTCATCAGCACTGGCACATTTGCCTACCTGAAGCCCCCCTCCATGTCCTCCCCATCCCTGGATCTGGCCCTGTCAGTTCTGTACTCGGTGGTGCCTCCAGCCCTGAACCCCCTCATCTACAGCCTGAGGAACCAGGAGCTCAAGGCTGCAACGTGGAGACTGATGACTGGATGGTTTCAGAAACATTAAACTGCTGGCCAATTTCTGCACCTCACTTGTAATAAAAGCCATCTTCAATAGTCCTTGTTGGTTTCATTTTGGGGATTCTTTTCCTAAGTTTTACTTTTTTCATGTTTTCCACAGAGAAAGGTCACGGTTTATGTGCCATTTCTCATTTTGTTTCTCTCCACCTTCCCTCTCTCCACAGTCTTTGTCAGTGAGGGACTGTGCTCCTTGTGGCTTTAAAAACTAAAGGATCTCCCAGCAGAGTTTTCTGCAGAGATGCCCTTTAGTTGCCTTCTCTGGAGCTGCAGCAGCAATGTCTGTGTGCAGAGCTGGGGGCAGATCAGTGCTGGCCCAGCAGCTGTGCCCAGCAGCAGCAGCAGCACTTGGTGTTGCCAGTGCTGCTGCCATGGCCCTGCCCCGCTGCCCTGGTGGCCCTGGTGTTGCTGTAGGGCCTGAGTGCTCTCGGGGCCGGGCACAGCCCTGGGGGTGGCAGTGCCGGGGCTGCAGCAGGGACAGGCCATGGGCACTGCTGGGGCAGCGCTGACGCCTCAGGCCAGGCCCTGGGGGCTCCAGGCTCCTTGCCCAGGCTCTCTCAAGAACACGGCCAGGCCAATGCTCAGCACAGAAAACCCCGTGAGCACCCCCAGGCTGTTGTGGGCAGGCTGGGGCAAACAGCATGGCTGGGGCTCTGCTTGGGGCTTGGGGGAGATGGGATCTCCCAGCAGAGCAGGGGCTGATCCATCCCCAGTGCGCTGGACAGCCCAGGGCAGCGTCCCAGAGCGTCCTCATGGAGCTGCCAACAACATCCCCCCTCTGCAGCCCTGGCCTCTCCCCAGCTCACACAGGTGCCCCATCCTTGCAGGCACAGACACGGCAGCACTGGCTCAGCAGCCCCTGTTTGCATTGCACACAGCAGGCGGGAGCACCCCATGCTGTTGCTGTGGGGACATGAACCTGAGGGAGCACAAATGCCATCAGCCCCTGGGGCCAGCAAGGGCTGGGGACACCAGGGAAACCACTCAGCTTTGTCCTGGCCTCTGCACTCAGCCAGAAAGTTTGTTCCCATCAGCTGGGAGTTTCCTGTCCCACTGCAGACGCTGTTGCTCAGAGCCAGGGCTGCCTGGCAGCCACCCCAAACTGCCCTCAGCATTTCCTTGGCTTCACCTTTGCTTTTCTTTACTCAGGCCCTGCACTACAAATTTCTTCCTCTTGCCCAGCCCTGCTCCCTCCCCTGCAAACAGCCCATCCCTGTTTGCCCTTTCCTCTCTGGCCCCACTCTCCATTGCAGTTACTGACTTGGCCCCATGGGAACGTCCCTTGGGGAGCAGAATCATCCTACAAGTGCTGCAGGAATTGTCTGCAGGCTCCTGCAGTGCCTGGTGCTGCTCCCTTGCCAGAGGCACCCCAGGCCAGAGGGGCACATCTGGGCTGCTGTGTCTGCCTCTGGGGCCCCCTGTTCTGGGCAATGAGGAGGAGCTGCAGAGGCTCTGCAGGACTGACAGGATGGGCTTTGGGGCTGGCAGGAGAAGCTGAGGGACCTGGGCTGCTGGAGCTTCTGAAGAGGAGGCCCAGGGCTCATCCTGCAACTGCTCCAAGGGTGGTTTCAGAGAATCCCAGAATCAGCAAGGTTGGAAAAGACCTTGGAGATCATCAAGTCCAACCTGTGCCCTGACACTGCCTTGTCTCCCTGAGCCTCCTCTTCTCCAGGATAAACAACCCCAGCTCCCTCAGCCACTCCTCACAGGACTTGTGTTCCAGACCCCTCCCCAGCCTTGTTGCCCTTCTCTGGACATGCTCCAGCCCCTCCATGTCCTTCCTAAATTGGGGGCCCAGAACTGGACACAGCACTCGAGGTGCTGCCCAACCAGTGCTGAGCACAGGGGAAGAATCCCTGCCCTGCTCCTGCTGGCCACACCATTCCTGATCCAGGCCAGGAGCCATTGGCCTTCTTGGCCACCTGGGCACACTGCTGGCTCATGTCCAGCCTGCTGTCCATCAGTCCCTGCAGGTCCCTTTCTGCCTGGCTGCTCTCCTCCCCTCTGTCCCCAGCCTGTAGTGCTGCAGGGGTTGTTGTGGCCAAAGTGCAGGACCCAGCACTTGGACTTGTTAAACCTCACCTTGTTGGATTTGGGCCCTGGATCCAGCCTGTCAGGGGGCCCTGTGCAGAGCCCTCCTACCCTCCAGCAGATCTCACACACTCACAGTGTCAGCTTGGTGTCATCTGCAAATTCCCTGATCCACAGGGACTCAATGGTCATCATCCAGACCATCAGTGGCAGATATTGAAATCCACGCTGGCTGGCTCTGATCCCTCGGCCATCCTGTGGGTGCCCTGTGATGGCACTCAAGGTGATCTGTTCCATAACCTTGCCAGGCACCCAGGTCAGGCTGACAGGCCTGGAGTTCCCATATCCTCTTTCCAGCCCTTCTTGGGGATGGGCTCACACTGGCACCTCCAGTGCTCTGGGCCCTCCCTGCTGAGCCAGGACTGATGGTAAATGATGGAGAGCAGCTTGGGGAGCTCATCCACCAGCTCCCTCATCCCCCTGGGATGGATCCCATCTGATCCCAGAGACACCTGTGAGCATCTGAGTGGTTCAGCAGGTCAGCAGCTGCTTCTTCCTGGATTACAGGGGCTGTTCTGCTTCCTGTGCCCATCTACCAGCTCAGGAGAACACTTGTCCTGAGGACAACCTGTCCTAATATTGAAAATTGAGACAAACAAGGTGTTAAGTAGCTTCAGCCTTTTCCTTATCTTTAGTTACTATATTCTCCACTCTGTCCAAAAAAGAGTAGAGGTTCTCCTTCTCCCTCCTTTTGCTATAAATTGTTTCTAATTTTTTTTTTTTTAACAGAAGGTGCCAGGTTAAATTCTAATTGAGCTTTCACCTCTCAAATTTTCTTTCTGCAGGACCTAACAACATCCTTAAACACTTCATGCATTTCTGGTCCTTTTTCCCCTGAGTTCCCAGAAAAGCTGCATGGCCAGCCAGGCCAGTAATTTTCCTCTCTAGATCATGTTTTGCCACACTGGGACAAAGTGTGGGACAAATACCCCTTAAGATTATTTTCTTGAAATGTGTCCATCCTTCCTGGACCCCTTTGTTTTTAAGGGCTGTTTCCCTTCAAAAAATCAGAACCTGATTTGCTACTCCCCAAATCTGCATCCTAAATAGGCCAAAGTCTGCCCTTCCTAATTCCAGTGTAGAAGTTTTCTTGCTGCCCCCCCTTCTTTCACAGAACATTGAAAACTTGATTATTTCATGGTCACTGTGCCCCAGGCAGCCTCTGAGCCCCACATCTGCCACCAGCCCTTCTCTGTTTGTGACCAGCAGCAGACAGAGCTTTCCTTGGCAGTGGGAGTGTCACCAAAAATTCAGTAAAACAGAAAACTCCTTAACCCCAATGCAGCATTCAGGAGCAGCATTCTTTATTCAGCTGGATGCTGGGGGGGAGCTCCTGCCAAAGCCATGCATGCTGAGTACAGGAAAGTTTCTGTTTATTTTCTGTATTTTGCTCACATATTCATTGATTGTCCTGGACTAAACACACATATGATTTCCCCAAAATCATTAACATATTTCCCCTCCCCTTTACCCATGTGTTCTTCTGTCCTGGGGTCTCTCTGGTGGTCCCTGGTGGTCGTGGACCCCAATGTTCCAGCCTGGCTGAGCTGGCAGGACACTGAGGCTGCTGAACTTCCAGTTCCCTTCTCACACCATGGGCATTGTGTGGTTTCCACAGGCCTGGGGTTTTGGAGAACAATCTCCAGGTGTCAGTTCACCTGGTGTAGACAATTTATCATCTGGTAACATGAGGTCACAGAGTGGGCTGTGACATCACAGAGTGGGTTATGTGAGGTCATTGATAAGCTATGATATAATAGACTGCCTCTGTGGCATCACAGAGCCAGCTGTGACATTACAGGGCAGAGGTCTGACATCACAGAGCAGGCTGTGACATCACAGAGGGGCTGTGTGACATCTCAGCAGGGCTGTGTGAGGTCACTGGGTTGGTCACTCTGCCCCAGCTCCCCCTCACAGTTTCTCCCAACAAGTCCAATGCTGTCCATGCCCAGCAGGGTCCCTGTCCCCCAGGATCCCCCTGGCCCTCTTGGAGCCACAGCCTCCACCAAAGGATGTTCCACAGGTTCCACCTCAGAGCCTGACATGAGGACAAGGGGCCGGGGCTGTGTGACCAGGACACCAAGGACGGGGATTATCCAGGTCACTGTGGCCTGGTTTGGGTTGCCCAGGACAGGAAATATGTCTGGCAGCTGGAGCAGGGTCTGGGAAGGGCCTCCAAGGTCGGGCTGGAGCTCTTGGGCTGTGAGCAGAGGCTGAGGGAGCTGGGCTTGTCCAGCCCAGAGCAGGGAAGGCTGAGGAGCTCCTCATCCCAGCCTGGCAGTGCCAGCGAGGAGGGGATGGAGAACACAGAGCCAGGCTCTTCCCCAGGGGGCCTGGTGGGAGACAAAAGCCAATGGGTGGCAGGGGAAAGAGGGGATATCAGCTGGGACAGGAGGAGATGAAATGACTCAGGCTGGTTTCAGCATTTCCTCAACACCAAAAGCAGCCTGACCTCCCTTCTCCATCCACCACTGACAGCTTTGCAAATCAGGAATTGTTGGAGCTTTTTTGTACCCACTTGAGGATGAGCATCCTGATACAAGAACTTAATTGTGTTTATATCTGTCACAGAACCATGTTTGTCTGAAATTAGTTTTATTATGAAAATCACATGTGGATGGTGGAGTCATCAGATACTGCTGGGACCTTGCACATCGCTCAGGGAAGAGCATGATTGTTATTAAATTGTGTCCTGTTCAACTGTGGTCTGTTGGCCATGAAGGGAAACTTTCTGTGTGTCTGAGTCTCACCAGTTCCCAACCCCCAAAGGACACAAACCTGATGAGTTGTGGTTCCCACTCCAGTGGTGGCACTTGGACCTCCCTCCATAGCCAGAGCAGAGCTCCCTTGTCCCACAAAGTCCCTGGGAATGCAGGGATGAAGGAAACAGGACAGGCTGTGGGGATCAGGGACAGGGCAGAGCCAGGGAGAAGAATGACTTTTGCATTTGATGGAGCTGTGCCTTCCCTTGGCTTTGTTGGCTGACAAGAAATGAACATCCCTCTGTGTCTTGGGCAGCTCCTTCTCCAAGGAAAGCAGGTGGGAGTTGGAGCCAAGAAGCTGAAAGCTGCAGGAGCAGCCTGGGCTGGAGGGAGCTCAGATTTGCACAAGGCTACTCTGAGTGCCAGGGCTTGGAAGGGGGAAATGGTGGGGTGGGGGTAGGGACAGAGTCTGATTGATTGTCAGCCATGGAGGGTCTTGATTTTCATATCTTTTCAAACTGCATGAGGAGGTACTTGGATTCAGTGTCAACGAAGATTGCACATATCAATAAATGGACAGGAAAACAAAACCTCAACAGGACCTAAAAAATCTTTTCTCACTGTCTTTTTAAATGTCATGTATTCACTTTGAATACACTACTGAGATCTACTTAACCACAAAGGATTTGAAAATTAAAATTAAATTATTCCCAGAGGCTTGGCTTGTTAAGGTGTTCCGAATGTAATGAGCCCTGAAGGAATTCACACTGAATTCCTGCACTGAAGAGCTGAAGGCTGAACAAGCCTCTGGAGCAGTGAAACTCAGCAACAGCCTCCAAGTTGCTGAGGATGTCAGCAGCACCCACTGAGGCCATCCCTGCCCGGAGACCGTGGGGGAATGGGCAGACAAGGAGAGCGTCCCTGGGGCTGGGGCAGCACAACTCAGAGGCACCAGCGGCTCCAGCTGGGAAATGGAGTGTGGAATGTGGCTGGGAAAGCCCTGCCTGGGCTGTGCCAAGCAGGACACACAAGCCCTGACTCCCATCCCCCAAACAATTCTCTCAAGGAGACATTTAAAAGGAATTACAATTATTTGTCTCCTCTGAGTTGGATGCACTGGAGAAATACCAACAAGAGATCCGCAAGAGGTCAAAACAACAAAACAGCCTTTACTGGCAATTTTAAAAAAATAGAGAAACTTGGCAAAATGTTTAATACAACATTCAGTCAATCAAAAACACTTCTCAAAGCATTAACTTGGCCCATTCATCTTCACAAACTCTTAGCCTGTTCAGTTTTAGGTTACTCAAAATTTGCAAGAGGAGGGAATTAGAAGAAGACACAGAAAGAGAAAAAGATTAAAAAGATACCAAGAAATTCAGACAGGTACCAAATTCTGGATTCCAGCAGTGTTCAGATAGAAATTCCTAAAGGAGGTAGGGTCAAGATGTTTGCTTGCCTTGTGGTCAGCCTTCAATACTCTTTGGTCTTCCTGGGCCCTTCCCCCAGGTGGGATTTAGGATCATTTGGTCCCTCAGGAGCTGGGCTGGGGGCTGCAGAGGTGGCTGTGGAGCATTGCCTGTGCTGTGCCAGGGACTGGCAGACACTGCTGGGCTGGGATAGAGGCTCTGAGGGGATTGAGATTCCAGGGCAGTGCAGGGCTGGGGTTCCAGGACAGGGCAAGGCTGGACCTGCCCCTTCCTCCCCCACACATGAAATGTTTTGAGCGAACAATCTCTTCCAGTCTCTCACAGTAAGGAAATGTTGGAGTTGAAATCTGAGTTTTGGCCATGGGCACCTGAAGGAAGAAGGACAGTTTTTTTCCATAGGAAGGAAAGCATACAGCCCCAGTGTTTGGAAGGCAGGTGAGAGCCTCACTAGGCCAAGGCCAGCCAAACTTGTCAGGAAGGTCTGATTTTGTCTGGGAGCACTCTTTGGATATAGGGAATTTTGGAGGTGGAACTCCAATCTCAGCCATGGGCACCTGGAGAAACAAGACAGTTCTTTCCCATAACAAGGACAGCACGGAGCCTTCCCCAGGGTTTTGAGGGTAGAAGAGTGGTGACCCTTGTGAAACCACTGCCAGCCAGATTTGTCCTGGCATATTCCTATGGGAACAATCCTGGATATAAGGAAATTTGGAGGTGAAATCCCAGTTTTGGCCATGGGTGCCTGGAGGAGAAGCACAGATCTTTTCCATAGAAGGAAAAGTATGGAGCCCCAGTGTTTCATTAGCAGAAGAGAAGAGATCCTAAACATGCCAAGGTCAGCTGGGCCAGTCAGGTGGCCCCTGGGAGGCCAAACTGGCCAGACCTGTTCCATGTTCCCTTGCTTTAATGAGGTCCTGCAGCAGCACCATGGTCCCCTTGGTTCCATGGGGCCCCACAGTGTCCCAGTGGTACTTTGCTTCCATGGGGTCCAGCAGTGTCACAATGGACCTGTCCTAGGGTGACGTTATGATGCTTGTATCCCCATTCATGTGTTCTGTTAATGTTGGATATTATGTTCTGTACCTTTAAGACTGGCTCAGAAGAGGGAAAGTTTTGTTTTGGTTTTTCTTATCAGCCTGGTGGGACAGAGACTGCAGCTTTGGCTTTTGCTGCTTTTGCTTTTTGGCTTTGTTTCTGCTTTTTGCTTCTTGCTTGCTTTGCTTTGCAAGAGGGCAGGCTTCTTTTTTTTTGCTTCTGCTCTTTAGCGAGACAGTCCAAATTTCTTCCTGGACTGTTTCCCTTTTTTTTTATGACCATCTGAACCTGCTCTGGACTGGGACCTGGAAACACCGAGAGTTTGCACCTTGTAGCTGCAGCAGCTGCCCCAGTGCCAGAGGGACTGAGAACAGAGCAACCACCCCCCAAGAGAGACTTTCTGAATTTGTCATCTTTTTCCAGAGTGGTGTCATCCGGTATTGTTCATTTTGTGTGCTGGGGGGTGCTGTGCCTGTGAAATAAACAGGTTCTTTCCACTTCTCTCGGAGGAATTCTTCCCGAATCGGTTTGTGGGGGGGAAGGGCCCTGTGGGTTTGTTTGCTGGAGGGGCCCTCCTTTGGAAATTCTCTACCAAATTTGCCCTAAACCTCGACAGGACCTTTGGTTCTATGGGGTCTCAGAGTGTCACAATGACTCCTAGGTTCCAGAAGGCCCTGCAGTGTCACAATGGTCTCTGTGGTTCCCCAGGCCCCACAATGTCACGTGGCTCCTCTGTTCCATGAGCCCTGCAATGTCACAATGGACCTTTGGACCCTGGGGGTTTGCAGTGTCACAATGGTCTCCTTTGGCTCCACAGTGTCACAGTGGACCATTGATGACAGGAGGCCCCTCTGTGTCACCTTGGAGCTTTGGTTCCATGCAGCCCTGCAGTGTGACAATGAACCCTTGGTTGCCCAGTCTCACAATGGACCCTTAGTTGAATGGGGCTCCACAATGTCACCATGGCCCCTCGGTTCTATGCAGCCCTGCAGTGTCACAATGGTCTCCTTTGGTTCCACAGTGTCACAATGGACCACTGATGTCATGAAGCCCTTCAATATCACCCTGGACCTTTGGTTCCATGCAGCCCTGCAGTGTCACAAAGGCCTCTTGGTTTCACCAAGCCCCACAGTATCACAGTGGTCCTCTTGGTTCTGTGGGGACCCCCAGGGTCACAATGGTCTCACTGGTTCCATGAGGCCTCACAGTGTCACAAAGGTCTCTAAGATCCCATGAGTCCCTTCAGTGTAACAATGGTCTCCTTGGTTCATGGTGCCCCACAGTGTCACAATGGCCCCTTGGTTCCATGAGGCTGTGTAGTGTCACAAATCTCCCTCCCCATGGGTCCCTGAGGCCTTGCAATGTCACAGTGGACTTTGGTACCATTGTGAGACCATGGGGTCCTGCAGTGTCACAATGGTCCCTTGGTTCCATGACACCCCAGGCAAGTGTCACAATGGTCTCCCTGGTTCCATGAGGCCCCACGGTGTCACAATGGACCCCTGGTTTGATGGGCCTCAAAGTGGTCACAATGATCCCTACATTCCATGGAGTCACACAGTGTCAGTACAGTCCCCTTGGTTCCATGAGGCCCAGCAATGAACCACTGCTCTCCTGATTCCATGAGGCCCCACAGTGTCACAATGAGCCCTTGGTCTCTCCTGGGCCCCACAGTGTCACAATGGTCCCTTGGTCTCCCCAGTGGAATGGTCCTTGTTCTTGGTGCCCACTTGGGGATCCCTTGGTTCCATGGGCAGAGCCTGAACCTGCTGCATTTCCCCCCCTCTCAGGCCAGGCTGCCAGCTGAGAAATGCTCCTTGGGGAGATGGCCAACAGCCCCTGGGCTTCTCCTCTGCAGCCATCACAAACACTGTCTGCTCCAGGCAGGTGCTGCTGCCCAACCAGTCCTGGTTTCTGTAGGAGCAGCCCTGGGAACTGCCTTTTGGGAAATGTGGCACAACATCCCTGTTCTCACACTGCCAAGGGCTGTTGATGCCTTGTGGCCAGGATGAGCTTCAACCAGATATCCAGATTGCCTGTAGGTAAGGTTAAGTCACAAGGTCTAAGTGAAGTTAAACACTGCTAAGAGTTGTTGTTTTCCTAAGTTGTTATGTTTAATATAAGTTATAAGCTGAATTAAATACTGTTAAATGTTAATCCTCTCTTAAATTGCAAAGTCATAGGTTATAAAGTAGATTAAATCCTGCTAAATGCTGGTTTTTGCTAAATTGTGAAATTGAAGGTATCAGTTGAGGTTAATGTATAAGTTAAGTCCTGTTAAGTTTGAGCTCTGTTAAACTTTTAGGCAGCATTCCTTTCATCCTTGCCCTCACTGTCCTTGTGTCACACACACACACAGGGACAGTTCTTGGTTCATTTCTGGTTTGATTGCCTGGATTTTGTTTGGTTTTGTTGTTGCTTTGTTTCCTTGGTGTGCCTGAAGTGTCCAGTCAGGAGCAGAGTGACTCTTGCCAAGGAACTTTGTGCTGCTGTCCCTTAATATTCAATCTGGTTTTTGCTGATCCCTTGCTGGGGATTTTTTCAGCGCTCTCAAGGCCTCGTTGGTACCAGGGTGAAGGAGGCCTGGCCCAGGCTCTGGCCCTGGGGGACACGGGGACGCTGCTGGGGGTCCCTGTCCCCCTGTCCCACCCCCCAGGGCCCCGGCCCCCTGTCCCCATGTCAGGCTCTGGGGTCGATCTCGTGGAACATCCTCTGGGGAGGCTGGGGGGCTGGGGGGGGGGGGACCTGGGGGACAGGGGACCCCTGCTGTGCATGAGCAGGGTTGGACTGCTCTGGGGGAACTGTGAGGGGGGGGGGCTATGGGGGCAGGTGACCTCCCAGTGACCTCACACAGCCCCTGTGATGTCACACAGCCCCTGTGATGCCACAAACCCTTCCAGTGATGTCACACAGCCCCTGTGTGATGTCACAGAGCCTCCCTGTGATGTCACCCTGTGATATCATACAGCTGCTCTGTGATGTCACAGAAGACTCTGTGATGTCACAAAATCATCATGTAATGTCAGTATCTGTTCTGTGATGTCATTGTCTGTTCTTTGATGTCACAGCCTGCTTTATGATGTTGCAAAGCCACCCAGTGATGTCACAATTCACTCTCTCATGTCACAGAGACACCCTCTATGATGGCAGAATCTGCTCTATGACCTCATACCCTACTCTATGATGTCACAGCCAGATCTGTGATGTCACAATGCCCCTCAGTGATGTCACAAAACTCTTCTTTGTGAAGTCACATTGACACTCTATAATGTCACAGCACACACTTTGACCTCACAGCTGGCTCTATGATGTCATACAATCATGTCATGATGTCACAGCCAGCTCTGTGAGGTCACAGAATCCCCTCTGTGATGCCCTAGCTGCTCAATGACCTCTCACAAAAAACTCTGTGATGTCATAGCCCAATCTGTGACCTCACACAACCCACTCTGTGCAGTCACACAGCCCCTTGCTGACGTCACAGCTGCTCTGTGCCTCCATGACACAGCCACAGAGGAGCCGCTGTGACACAGCCCCCTCTGGGACATGCCACAGCCCCTGCCAGTGCTGAGCCCCTGTGAGCTCTGTCTGTGCCCTGCTGGTGTCCCTGAGGGGCCCTGGCAGTGCCCCAGCCCTGCTGGGCTGTGCACAGGAGCTGCTCCTGGCCAGAGCTGTCTCTCTGCAGCGCTGCCCTTGCCAGCAGCTGCCTCTGGGCCAGAAGCCTGGCCCAGCTCAGCAGCACAGACACAGCACAAGGACTTTAATGACCCTCTGGGGCTGTGGTGCTCTTTGCATCAGACTCAGTCCCTCAGAGTGTGCTCAAAGAACTTCTCAAGAACTCAAAGTGAGGTTGAAATACTGAAGTTTCGCATACCTTAAATAGATCCTTCTGAGGGACAGGACTGAGAAAATGTCCCCAGGTTCCAGGTAGAGCAGAACACTGGTGGCAGTGATGACAGGTGGGGACAAGCAAGGGAAAGGTGTCTCTGGTGCTGAGCAAACCTGTGCCTCTGTCCCTGCAGGCTGTCAGCATCCCTCAGCTGCCCCACCTGGCTGGGCCCTTCCTTTGCTGACAGCTCTGCCTCCTGCCTGCCTCTGCCTGCCCACACAAAGCCTTGGGCTGCTCCAGGCTCCTTCTGGGGGATGTGCTGCACCACAGCCCTGCCCTGGCAGGGAAATTCCATTTTCCTGCTGTCCGCTCTGGGCCTCCCCAGCTGCCCTTGGTGCCATTATTTCCTTCTCATGCTTATGTCTTCTATGAAGAAATGCTCCAGCCTCTCTGAAACCACCCTTCCATCCCTCCCATGGTACTCCTGTTCTTTCCTCAGTCTGCACAGAACTGAGCCAGAGCCCTCAGCCTGTCCCTGCTGGTTTTGTGATGAGGCCTCCAAACCCCATCTTGGGAGATTTTTGGATCCTCTCCAAGCTCTGTGAAAATGGAAAAATAGTGGTCAAAGTTATTTTCTCCCAAATCTTGCAGTGACAGAACAAGGGTCAATATCTCTAAACTAAATGACAATGGATTTACATTTGTTAGAAAGAGGAAATATTTTACAGTTTTGAGAGTGGCACAAAACTGCAACTGTTTTTCCAGAGAAGTGGATGACCAATCCCAGGAATTGTCCAAGATCAGGAGCTTTGTGCAACCTGACCCAGTGAAACCCTCTCATCCCCAGGACAGAATTCCTGAAGTGTGGGTTCTCTGATGTGCTGGGTGCCCCTCACAATGCTTCTGGCCAGAATGTCTGCTGAGGGCAGCCAGGCTGCTGCAGGGCAGTGACCTCACAGCCATCACCATGGCAGCCCCTGTCCCCTGGGCCTGGCTCTCCCCTTTCCTCTGCCCCTGCCTTGGCTCTGCTGGCATGAAGAGTTTTGTCATTGATATCTTGTCCCCAAGGTGCTGGGGCCAATGGCTTCCCAGTCAGGCTCCTGGAGCAGAAGTGGCTTTTCAGAGCCCAGCCAGGAATGAGCCCTGAGGCAGCAGCTCTGCAGTGGTGGCCACCAGGCCGGGCTGCCAAGGGAGGCTTCTGGCCATGGCCTGCAAGCAGCTGCTGCTGCCAAGGTGCCTTTGGTGCCTCAGGCTCTCCCTGGCACAGCTCCCAGCACGGCACTCTGCCCTTGTGCCCGAGGCCTTCCCTGTGCTGGGGCTGGCCTGGGGCTTTTCCTGCAGTGGGACCTGCCCTGCTCATGGCACAGGAAAGGCAGTTCCTGCTGGAGCAGGAGGCTCTGCCTGCAATGGCTCCAACAACTCCAGCAATGCCCTGCTGACTCAAAAATTGCTTCCTAGAGCACTATATTCTAATAATTGTTATAGCTCCTGAACTGTGGAGTAAATAATCTGGTTAAGGTCCTTCCATCTAATCATAATCAGAATCAATCAGAGTCATATTTATATAAATCTATCTGGTATTCCATCATTAATCCTGTGGGACAAATTTGGTAAAAGTTCAATTCCACCTGTTCAATCTTTTACACCTTTGACAAAGTCTGGGGCTGGGATTGGATCCAGCTGTTCCCAGTCTCCTCTTAGAAGGAATTTTAGAAGTCTAGGGGCCCTGCAGAGGTTTGAGGATCCATGGTGGCTGTTGGGTGTCATTTCTCCATCTCATGACTCAGCAGGAGTTTCTCCAATAAAGAAATAAAGCTTTTGCCAGAAGCTCCCACTGTGCCCATGACAGGAACCCCTGTGAGTGTCTGGGACATCCAGGCTCTTTGGCAGCCTGGGGACTCCTGGGATGTCACCGTGGAGCCCCTGTGAGTGCCTGTGACAGATCGGTGCCTTTGCAGCCCAAGGTCCCCTGGGATGTCACCATGGAATGGCTGTGACTGCCTCTGACCACAGGGCTCTTTACCATCCCCAGAAAGCCCTGGGAGGTCTCCATGGAGCCCCTGTCTCTGCCTGTGACATTCCAGCTCTGGAACAGCCTGGAGACTCTTGGAAAGTCCCCATGGAACCCCTCTGAGGGCCTGTGACAAATCTGATTCTTAGCAGGCAACCATCATCACCAGCCCCTGTTGCTATGGTCAGTTTCCATGGCAACCATCACCAGCCCCCTGTTGCATCACCCACCATGGCAACCCTGTTGCTATGGTCAGTCCCTTGGCAGCTCCATGGAGACCCCATGCCAGGGGTGGTTGCCATGGACACCAGCTCAGGCCTGCAGCCAGAGCCCATTGCCATGGCAACCATTGGCAGTCCCATCCCCAGGCTCATGGGATCCCAGAACCACAGAATTGGCTGAGCTGGGAAGGACCCATCAGGATCCTCGAGTCCAACTGCTGGCCCTGCACAGGACACCCCAACAATGCCAGCCTGGGCCTGGCAGTGCTGTCCAAACGCTGCTGGAGCTCAGAGAGCCCTGGAGCTGGGACCCTTCCCTGGGGAGCCTGGGCAGGGCCCCAGCAGCCTCTGGGCAAAAACCTTTTCCTGACATCCAACCTGAGCCTGCCCTGACTCAGCTGCAGCCGTTCCCTCCACTCCTGTCCCTGGGCACCAGAGGGAAGAGGTTCCCACAGCCCCAGCCAGGGACCCGCTCCCAAGGCTGTTGCCATGGCCACCAGGGCTGGGACCAGCTGGGATGCTCGGTTTCCATGGGCTGGGGTTCAGGAATGGGATTCCCCAATTTCCTGCTCCCACTAAAACTGCGCTGCCCTCTGCTACCCTCCCCCTCCCATGGAAAGCACAAAGGCAAAGATCCCGGGCTGGGATAAGAACAATTTATTGGGAACAGCAAATGAGATAAGGAACAAACAGTAACAGAAAAAATATTGATAACAGAAGGGATAAATAAAACTATTTACAGGAAAACAAAAAACAACTCACTGTCTCTTGCCTGGATTTCCTCCTGCCTGGATAGGACACCCTTCTCCTCAGGGAGAGGGAAAGAGAGAGTCCCTTTCCTGCCCCTGGCAATGACCTGAGGTGGGAGTGAATGTAATGACAGGGCCAGGGCCAGACCCTCATGTTCTTCGATCCCACATCAGGTCATTGGCAGGGGCAGGAAAAACGACAGGTTTCCTGCCAGCATGGATCACAAGGAACATGGATCACCAGGGCTCTTCCCAACGTGGGGTTTCCAATGGGGGATGAAGGTGGAACTGGGCATGAAGCTAGTCCTGCAGTGGAGGCACTCGCAGGGCTTCCCTTACTGGTGCCTCACTTGGTGTTTGGTCAAGTCAGAGCTCTGGGTGAAGCCCTTCCCACACTGGGGACACTCGTAGGGCCTCTCCCCAGTGTGGATGCGCTGGTGGGTGATGAGGGTGAAGTTGTGTTTGAATCCCTTCCCACAATCAGGGCAGCGGAAGGGCCTCTCATCCGTGTGAATCCGCTCATACAGGCGGAGATTTGAGCTGGTCTGAAACCTCTTTCCACAGGTGGGGCACTCATAGGGCCTCTCCCCAGTGTGGATGCATTGGTGGATGATGAGGTGGGAGTTGTGTTTGAAGCCCATCCCACAGTCAGGGCAGTGGAAGGGTCTCTCCCCAGTGTGAATCTGCTGGTGCCTGAGGAGATGAGAGCTGGTCCGAAACTTCTTCTGACACTTGGTACACTCGTAGGGCATTTCCCCAGTGTGGATGTGTTGGTGGGTCAAAAGGGTGGATCTGTGGCTGAAGCCCTTCCCGCACTCCCCACACTCGTAGGCCCATTCCCCAGTGTGGATCATCTGGTGGCGGATCAGGGTGCTGCTCTTCCTGAAGCTCCTCCCACAATCGAAGCACTTGTAGGGCTTCTCCCCATCAAGAAGCTGCTCATGGACCGCCAGCTCTGAGCTCTGGCTGAAGCTCTGTCCACCTTCCTGGCACAGGGTGGGTCTTTCCTCCTCCATCTGCTTTCAGCAGTGTTGGGATGATTTTAAAGGAAACATGGAGTTTAATCATCCTGGGGAACTTTGTACAGCTACAGAATCCTCGGTGTCGGTGATTGCGGGGGAACCAAGGTCCTTGCTCTCCTCACCACCAGGAACAGTGGTGCGAGATCTTCTGGTGATTCCCAGCAGTGGGCAGTACCCAACTGATGCTTCACTTAAGAGCTAGTGGAGTTCTCGCCCAGAGTCTTTGGGCTGTCCTTGATTTGCATTATATGAGTATATGTTAAGAATAAGACTATACTAAAGATAGAAGGAAGA
>JALJVW010000118.1:35407-56251 GCA_024865655.1 Emberiza elegans | reverse complement strand
GGGGCGATCGCGGCCCTCTCCCCGAACAAGCTCCTCTTATGGAGCCCGGAGATATCCGGGGGCTCGAGTCCGGGATCTGCCGGCTCCGAACGCTCCCCAGGAAAATCCTCCCGAGACCCCCAGCTGGAGCCAGGGGCGAGCTGGCCTCGCCCTCACCTGCGGGCTCGGGGCTGGGGCGATGCTCCCAGGGCAGGGGTGCTGCAGGCTCAGCGTGCGGGCGCTGCGAGCGCCGGGATTCTCCTGCTCCTGCTCCTCCTCTCCCTCCTCTTCCTCCCGCATTCCCTCCGCTCCCAGCCCGGACCCCCTTTCCCACCGCTCTGCCCCGCGGCCCCCGCAGCACCGGCTGCTGGGTGGGGCGCCCCGATCGGCCCCAGGGCTGGGCAGGGGCTCAGGGACCCCCTGGGCGGATCCGTCCCCCGGCCCGAGCCCCAAATTCCGCTCAGGGCCGCTGGGCGCTGCGGGCCCGCCTGGCAACCTGTGAGTCATCGACGAGAAAAGCGCTGGTTGGCTGGAAATTGTTCAGCGCGTCCTCTGATTGGCTGGAATTGTGAAAGGCGCTGCGCTCTGCGAGTGTGCGTCCCTGGGAGCTGCCGAGTCTGGGAGGGAGTCTTTTCCTCTTTCTTTCTCTCCCTCTGAGACCTCTTTCCTCTTTCTTTCCCGCCCCCCGAAACCTCTTCCCGATTCCTTTCTCTCCCTCTCTCTTCCCCATTTCTTGTTCAGTTCAATCCAAGTTCGAGCAGATCCGCGGGTTGCGCTCCCACGCTCTCATTCGCACCTTCACTGGGGCAGAGGCGTCTCTCCCTCGCGAAATCCTAACCCATGGGCAGGGTCCCTTCCCATCCCAGTCGTTCCGAGATTTTGTCGGGGACTCGCTTCCCTTCTTCCCTCTGGTTCCAGCCGTAAATGTGCTGGAAAATGCCCGGCAAAGCCACCTTTGCTGTGTGCTCTGGGAGCCCACAGAGCTGCTGGACCTTGTCCCCTGGCCCTGCACAGCTCCTTGGGAGGCACGGCAGGAGCAGCACCCTGGGAGCCTCGGGAATGCCCCTCTGGGATCCACGCCACACACTCCCAGGGGCTGTAATTCCAGTTCCCAGCCAGGACAAGATGTTCCTGCCCTTGAAAGCAAAGCCCTTAAGAAGGAACCAAAAGCCAAGTGGAGCAAGATCTTAGAGTGACATTTCACTGCCAGCCTTCATAACTTCACCCATGGCTGTTGTAGCTCATGGATTGGGAATGAAATCAGGGCAGGGTCTTTGTTGCGAGCTCCCCTGGGCCAAGGGAGACACTGAGAATGAAAAAGAGCAGGGAAAGAGAGGCAGGAGAGAAAGGAGGACACAAACAAAAGCAGCTCAGAAGGTGGCACTCTGAAAAACAAACTGGAAGTGACAAAAAATGAATGGGACAGAAAGAAATAATTTTCCAACTTTTATTTCCTATCAAAATGCAATTTCCTCCCTTTCTCACAAACCTCCTCCCATTGTAATTCAGCAGGGCTGTCAGAAAGTTCTTCATTGTGGGTGTATGTTCCATGCTGCAGCCAACAGGAAACAGGGAATGGGGATTTTCCTGCTCCTGGGGAGTTTGACATCCTCAGCTGAGGAGAGGAGGAGGCACCAGAAGAAAAGGGCAGCTGGGCTTCACCCTTCCGCAGGAAAGGGGGTGGGGGGGGTCGGAGAAATCTCTTATCCTGTCTGCAGCTGCTCCCACAGGGATGTGAGGGCTGATCCCAGAGCCCCAAGGGTCACAGTCAGGGCTGCCCTCAGGGAATGCATGCCTGGTATTGAGGGACAGCGTGGGAGCACCTGGATCTTGGAGCACCTGCACTGCCCCCCATGTTTGGAGGTGCCTGAGGAGGGCTGGGATGATGCCAGGGACATCCTGCAGTGACATCTCCCGTGTCCTGCTCTGCGTGAGCTCAGTCCCAAACCTGACCCTGATCCTGGTCTCAGTCTCACTCCATGTTTAGACACACTCACAGTTCTGTATTTAATCATATCCCAGTGCCAGACTCGTCTAGCCCCAGACCCAATCCCAACCCCAGCCCTAAAGCCAATCCCGTGTCTAGCATTAAAGCCAATCCCAGCTTGAATCCAAATCTCAGCCTCAAATCCAACCCCAGCCCCAATTCCAGCCCCTTCCTAAACCCTCAGCCCCAAACCAAATCCCAGGTTCAGCCCTTCTGGGGGTTTGGGGGTGTCTCTGTCCCTCTGAGCCCGATGATGTTTGGGTGGGGTCCCAGCAGGGCTGAGAGGGACAGAGACCCCCCCGGCCTCCCCAGGGGTGAGAAGGTCGGAGAGCCCCCCCAGCCCCGAGCACCCTCAGCGGTGAGAGGGACACAGAGCCCCTGGTCCCCAGCCCTGCACAGGCATTGCCTGAGGCCAGAGGGATGGAGACCCCCCGAGCATCCCCCGGGGTGAGGGGACAGAGACCCCTGAGCATCCCCTGGGCTGAGAGGGACAGAGACTGCCCCGAGCACCCCCTGGCATAGGGGTGAGAGGGAGGGAGACCCCCCAGGCATTCCCTGGGGTGAGAATGATGGAGACCCCCTGGGGAACGGCCTGGGGTGACAAGGACAGGGACATCCCCCAGGGAATGGCCTGGGGTGACAGGGACAGGGACAGCCCCACCAAGTCCCTCCCAATCATCCCCCAGGGCGAGAGGCACAGAGATGCCTCGAGCATTCTCTGGGCACTGGACAAACTTGGTAGAAATCAAACTTAAATCTGTATAAAATACTTTGATGAATATTTGATTTTCCCACAAGTCACATATGATGAAAACACAAACAAATCCCAAACATGAATAAACTGACAATTCAAGCAGTGATGTGGCAATTCCAAGTTGCATCAGTTCCTGCACAGCTCCAGCTCAGCTGCTGGCAGGTTCCAATAAAAGAAAAGTAGAAATTCAGCCCAATACCAATTATGAAAAGGAAGGGGAAGCTCTGTGTAGCTGTCACAAAGGTGACAGGGATGAAGAGAATAATGATTCTCATATTTGGCAAAGCCCCCAAGCTCGTGAATTTGGGAGTTATTTGGCAATTTAGCTACTTGAGCTGGGCTTCTTGTGGGACTTCTGGCAGCCTTGTTGTCCTGGTTTAGGACAAATTAGGGGAAATCTCCAAAAGGGAGTCCCCTAAAAAACAAACCTCCAACCACCCCTCCCCCAATACCAGGTTCGGGAAGGAATTCCTCGGAGGAGCACAGTGGAAAACAAAACCTATTTATTGACAAATGACAAAGAACACTCCCCAACACAAGAAAAGAAAAGAAAACCAGGCAGTGCTGTGGAGGGCGCTGAGCTTCTCTCGCAGACTCCGGGGTCCTGGACGTCCCAGGTCAGGTCCGGAGCCGGTCCAGTATCTTCGGGGGGGGGTAAGAAAGAGGAACGAAAGAAAAGGGAAAGGAAAAACCAAACAGCACAGAAAGCAGAAAAAAGCAGCAAAAAGCAGCTATCGGCTAAGAGCTGAGGCAGGAGCGAGCAAGCAAGCAAGCAGCAGCAAGCCAAGCCAAGCAGCAAAAGCCAAAAAACCAAGGTGCCCCAGTCACACTCACCCCTCCCTCCCCGTCCCGCCGCAGCAAAACGGCCGGGGGGGAAAGTGCAGCTGCCAGACACAACACACGATATTGGGATAAAGGCTGTCAACCCACGACACTCCACCCTTATCCCATATCGTGAACATACAATAAAAAAAACTTTCATTTCACTTACTCACACCTTTTTACACTTACGCATTCCTCTCATCTTACTTGCTCAGACCTTTGACACTTCGACTGGGTTCTGGATTTGATCAGATGGGAAGTCCCAGTCTATAGGATCAGAACATTCCTTTAAAGTCTGGCCCATATCCTGCCATTTCCCACTCCAGTCAAGATTTTTCCTGTTTTGTTTTACTCCTGAATCAGGAGTCTCTAACCACTCTAGAAATCTCAGCTTTCATTTTATATACACTCCAGACAGTATAGAAAAGGCTTAATAAATTAAATGCCAGAAAGATGGTTTCTTTTTTTAAACTCAGGGGAAATTCAATATTTCCTAATAGAGATGTCAACAATTCGGAGGAGAAGAAGGAAAATGAAAGCTGAAAAGCCCCTTCCCTTCTTCTCTCCAAACAAACCGAGTACACAGCCATGACAACAATCCATACATTCCTGAAACAAAGTCCAGCATTTTTATAAACCTCCGACAAATCATCACACATAAGACCAGCCCAATGACTATTCTGGTTAGTGCCCTCCGCCCACAAGAGCTACTTATTAGGGACAACACCAGAGCTATTTCCGGTAAGGAAATAACCCTAGGGACCACAAAGGTATTAAAACTTCAAAAACCCTGAGGGACCAGAAATACCGGCAGGCTTCCACCCCAAATGACATTATGAATTACCAATATGCTCACAAAACAACCAAAACCAAAATATTATTGTTATAGGTTTTTTTTCCACTGTCTTTGGCCTCCTATTTCCCGGCCAACGCACCAAAAAGAATGTCCTGGTTTAGGACAAATTAGGGGAAATCTCCAAAAGGGAGTCCCCTAAAAAACAAACCTCCAACCACCCCTCCCCCAATACCGGGTTCGGGAAGGAATTCCTCGGAGGAGCACAGTGGAAAACAAAACCTATTTATTGACAAATGACAAAGAACACTCCCCAACACAAGAAAAGAAAAGAAAACCAGGCAGTGCTGTGGAGGGCGCTGAGCTTCTCTCGCAGACTCCGGGGGTCCTGGACGTCCCAGGTCAGGTCCGGAGCCGGTCCAGTATCTTCGGGGGGGGGGGGGGGTAAGAAAGAGGGAACGAAAGAAAAGGGAAAGAAAAAAAACCAAACAGCACAGAAAGCAGAAAAAAAGCAGCAAAAAAGCAGCTATCGGCTAAGAGCTGAGGCAGGAGCGAGCAAGCAAGCAAGCAGCAGCAAGCCAAGCCAAGCAGCAAAAGCCAAAAGCCAAGGTGCCCCAGTCACACTCACCCCTCCCTCCCCGTCCCGCCGCAGCAAAACGGCCGGGGGGGGGGGGAAGGTGCAGCTGCCAGACACAACACACGATATTGGGATAAAGGCTGTCAACCCACGACATAAAGATATTGCACATTTTCCCTTTCTATGTTCAGACAAATCAGCTGCTGATTTCAGTTTGATTAAATGTCAATTTATAGAGATCATCCTATGAGTTCACTCTCCTAACTTCTGCTTGGAGCAAGAGCACTTTTTGCTGTGCCTGTGCTAGTGTGGCTTTTTGTGGGCTGTTGTGAATTACTGGTGTAAAAATCACTAATAAAGTGAACTAAATACCTTTATGTGTACTTCATAATGATTCCTTTTTCTTATCACTGCATAAAAGTAAATACCCCTGTCTCATGAGATTTTTCAAATATTAGTAGTTTGGAACCTACTGATATTTGCTTTATCAGTTATTCACAAAGTATTAGCTAGAGTTCATTTACAAAAATACAAATATTTTGTTTATTGCCAAGTTTTCCTAGTAACTAAATCTCTGAAGTGTGAGAGTGCTTTAGTGTTTATGAAAGGAACCAAAAATGTAGAAGAAAGCTGGGATGGAATTCCTGTGAGCACTCTCCTATAGTGACAGAGTTGTTATGTGTCAGGGGTTAACTGAATCAATTCTGGGATGGGCAGTCTGGGTAATCGAGAGCATTTGGGTGATTTTTGTGTCCTAAGAAATTGAAATGGATGTTTTTGATGTTACTCATTTAAAATTGGATAAAAGCTAACCATTGGTAAGAGTCTTGCTGTTACTTAGAAGTAAAAAAATGTGCAAGGAGAATTCAATGAGTAGAGATCTTTGGGAACTGTTTTGCTCATCTTGGTGAGCTTTGTGCAGGGCATTACCTATTATCACTCCCTCTGCCTTCTAGGATTCTCGCTCCCTTTAAAGACAGTGCATTCAAAAGACTTTATACCTTTTCAGACTTCCTATTGTGAAAGAAACAGGCAGTAGCTCAGATTTTGACATTTCAGAACTCTATCCTTTATTATTCAAATAATTCCAAATGATTTGTAGGAGTATGAGTCTTTGTGCCTCATGGCAGTCAGATAATGTGTGGCTCTGAGGGTTATATGGCTCTATTTTGCTTGAGCAATCAAGACTTCTGCTTTTGGACTATGTGTCATCTTTTAGGTTTACCTGGATTAGAATTGCTTAAATCCATAGTTTAAATTGTGTTATGGGTCTGTACTGACTTTTTAAGATCATGTGATATATGACACGAACACACTGAAGCTCCAGGCTGTTCATGGTACTTTATGAGCAAGTTAACTTTTGGGAGCAGTTTCTTTGACCTTTGCACAACATTTTCTTTAGCAGCATGTTTGGTACATACCTGAGACATGGTTCTTCTGCTGGTAGGGCTGGTCTTGAGGGTCATAAGTTTGAGAACACTTCACAAACTGGGGAGTCACATTGATTTAAATTGGCAGTAATTTTCCTTGATATATCTCACTAAGACTCAAATCTTTTGAATTCTTGATACTTCAGAATCAAGTTTTGTACAGTCCTTGGCTGATGCTTTTTACTTTTAATGCCTTTGTGCCAGCAGTTGCATAATGCCCTTCCACATTTGATCATTCTGCTGGATCTTTGTGGGAGTTCTTATTGCTGCAGCCCCAGGTCTGAAATCTATGTGGTAGTACACAGTTACACATGGAGAATCATTTCTGTGACCAGTTTAAAGAGTTTTTAATCTGTCTTTGTCATTGTCTTTATTGTAACTAAAACACTCCAAGCTTTTTTTTGCTACCTTGGCTCGTATAGGTTTCATTTAGAACAATAACTAAGCTGTTGAGGTTAGGTGACAGCTCATAAGCAAATAGATTACTTCTTGAATCCTAGCTTCAGTGATCAGCCCTCCTTTGCTGTGCTATGGAAAGGTAAGAACTAAGAATTAGCAAAAGGACATGATAGGAGGTGCAGTGAGAATTTGAACTACAGGCTGTTACCTTTTGCTATTTGATGTGTCTGCTGTGTTTTGGTTGTGTGGTTTTGTTTGCCCAGTGGTTATTGTGTATGATTGCAGGGGATTCCTAAACCCTGCTCCCTCCCAGTCAAAACTGGCCCTTTCCCTGCTAAGGACTTTGCCTATGAAACTGTTGGTTTGACAGAATTTTGAATTATCAAATCAGTTTTTTAAGAGTGGGATTTTTTTTTCAGGCAGCATTGAACATTGAAGATAACTCAAAAACCAATATCAAGCTGTAAATTTTACAGCAACATTTTAAAAACCAACCAAGCCCACCAAATCACCTATTTATCTTAGACTTTGAGGGTTGTCTTTGTTAAAGCTGACAGATTTGTGTGTTCTTGTGTGCACTGACTTTACATGGAATGAAGTGGGGATTAATAGCATAATTCTGCATCAGAGAGTAGGCTTGGAGCAGAACTGAGGAGGGAAGGGTGTTTGGAACAAAACATCCTTATGTAGTCTATATACATTTAGATTAATAGATAATCCCAACTCAATATGTGGAAATTCAGGGCATTAAAATGAACAGCATCTGGTCTTGAGGAAAAAAATGAAATAAAATGAATCAGGGACATGGTGAACCTTAAATTATTTAAGCTCCTCCAGTGGTAGTGCTCCGTAATTGCTTTCCTTTTCTGTAAATGTTTCACAGCTGTGAAGTTTCCAAGTGAAGAGCTAAAGTGCTGGCTATTGTACAAAAATTAGGGCCAATTTCTGCCTGCCTTGATCTCTGGTAAAATCTCATTGTGTCCCTCTCTTGTGCTCTCTGCAGTCAATTACAGCTGTGCCAAGTGGTTGTGAATTGCTACTATTTATGAGCTGATGGGGTTCTATCTTGCATTGTGCCCAGTATACAAGACCACAAGAAGCAGCACATAGTCCAGGATTGAGGACTTTTCGTACAGCCTAAGGACATGCACTTGAAAACAAAGACCTATCAAAAATACAAGAAAACAGCAAGAACTTCAGGCAGCTGTCTCAATCTCAACCTCTGAAAAAGCCTGGGGGAGGTGAAGCCAGCCTCAGGTTGCTTTGTTTTCACTGGACACTTGTGGGATGCAGTGTGGACCAGCCTGTTTGGGCGTTGCTTGGTCAGCCAGGCTCTGCAGGGAGCTGAACTCCTTCCCTGACAGGATTGAGTGTAACTGAGCTCCTTTCATATGTCTCTGGATTGTTAAGTATAGGAAATCTTAGTTTTTGTTTTATTCATTTTCTCTGAGTGGTTTGGAATATCAGCAGTAGCTTTCTCCTGCATTGTTTGGGAGTGGGATTTCTTTCAGCCAGCATTCACAGTGAAGATAACTCAAAAAGCACTTTTATTCTGCTTGTGTGTGGACAGCCACCATTTTGAGAAATGAAAGGTAATTTGGAGCCTTAATGAAATTAGAAGAAATGTATGATCTGTCTGATTTCCTTTATGCCTCTCTAGGTTTTTCAGCATTTCATCTAAGCATGGAAAAGTTCCAGGATTTCTGCTCCCCCCTAGCTGTGCACCCTCAGGCCCACATTTGAAACCAGCCTGACCCAAGCAGTGCCCAGTGTCCCCTGTGGGATGGCAGCAGTGCTTACAGCAATTCCATCAGGTGTGATGGTGTAGAGAGAAGTTCCAGATGTTGTGAGAGGGATGGAGAAGTACATCACTTAGAGAAAGCAAAATAGGAGGAAGAGACACCCTTCTTTCACATGATTCCTCGCCTCAAGAACACAAAATTGTGTCTGCTTCTGGGACAGGCATGTTGTAGTACTCACATGAGGATTTTTTTTAGTTTTACTCTTTCAGCTAATATAGATTTACATTTTTCTGAGGCAATGACTCCAGAGGATGTGTGTCACTAGAGGCTGGTTACACTTCAGCAGTAAGCAGTATGGATTTTGTTGGAATTACTCAAATGTGTATGTAAATATATGTCTCAGCCTCCATGATACCTCAAGATTGGCAGATGGTTGTTACAGATCTAAATGACTGCTTTTTTTTACGCCCCTTGTATCACAAAGAAAACCGCCTTGTTCGCCTTTTCCGTCCCTAAATCAACAAGCACCTTTACAGAGGTACCAGTGGACCTTATTACCTCAAGGAATGAAGAAGAGCCCAACTATTTGTCAATGGCTTGCAGCCCAAATTGTCTCGCCCATCCTGAAAAGACATCCTAATGCTATAATTTTTCATTATATGGACCATATATTAGTTTGTGCAGAAGCTCAAATCATTTTGGACATTGCAGTGCAAGATGTCATCACAGCGCTACAGGAGAAACATTTTGAGATTGCAGCAGATAAAGTCCAAAAGACAGTCCCATGGAAGCATCTCGGCCTAAAAAGCACAGAGAGAACCATCACACTCCAAACACTGCAAATCAAGGACACCCCAAAGACTCTGCGAGAACTCCACCAGCTCTGGAGGAAGCATCAGTTGGGTACGTTCACTGCTGGGAATCACCACAGAAGATTTCACGCCACTGTTCCTGCTCCTTAAAGACAGTGAAGGACTCAATTCCCCGCAATCACTGACACCGAGGCCAAAGCAGCTGTACGAAAGGTTCCCCAGGGTGATTAAACTAAACAGGCACACAGATACCACCCTAATTTTCCTTTCTCCCTGGCAATACGTGGTGTAAGTCCAAAATTCCATGCATTATTGTTTCAGTGGAACTCAACTTTATCTCAGATCCCCTGATAATAATTGAATGGGTTTTCAGATCACACCAACCTACTAAAACGATAACAACCCCACAGAAAGTTACTGCACAACTGATCAGGAAAGCTGGAGAGCGTCTGTGCTCCCTTGCAGGAACAGACCGTGTGAATGTATACTAACTTCTCACTCAAGAGCACCTCAATTGGCTACTTCAAACATCTGAACCACTGCAATATGCCTAAGATAGATTTTACACAGGCTAGGATCACCCACCAATTCTACCATCCAAACATTCCCGGACTGCTCAGGATGTTTAAAATTACCCAAGACCTGGCATGATCCATTGTAGCCACCCGCCCAAATTGCCAGGAACATGCCCATGCTTCTGTCAGAGCTGGACTCAATCTCGAGAGTCTCCACATCTGGCAGTCAGACATCACTCACTAAGCCCCTTTTGGCAGACTAAAATACATCCACGTCTCAACTGACGCCTTTTCCAGTGCGGTTTTCGCCACTGCCCATGTTGGTGAAAAAACAAAAGATGCTATAAAACATTACTTTTTAGTTTTTTCCACCTTAGCAGTTCCACAGGAAATTAAAACTGATAATGCTCCTGCTTATAACTGACACTGATTCCAACAAGTTTCTGTCCAGGGGATATAAAACATGTCACAGGCACACCACACTCTTCCACAGGACAGTTCATAGCCAAAAGGGCTCACTGTTCCATCAAAAGGATCCTTGATCAGCTGAGAGGGGGAGTCCAGATATTATCTCCCATTGAGAGACTGGCCAAGGCCCTTTCTGTGTTCAACTTTTTGAACAACTCATTTATGGAGCCAACTCCCCCAGTCATCAGGCATTTTACTAATTCAACTGCAGCCCAATTAAAAGAAAAGCCACCTGTGCTGATCAAAGACCCTGAATCTAAACAAAATATGGGCCCTTTCCCATTAATTTTTTGGGGAAGAGAAGATGCTTGTGCCTCTACAGCAGCAGGCCAGAGATGGATCCCAGCAAAAACCATAAAAACTTTTTTCTGGAAATGGTGAGGCAAACACCAGAGCCACCATCAGAAGAACAGAATGAAAGCCTAAGAGAGACAGCTGCAGCCAGGAAAAGAAGGAGGAGAAGGACAGAAGAAGATCTTCTAAGCAGTGCTGACCACACACATTCAGATCAAGATAGCTCAGACACCACTAACCAAGATATATGACTTAACATTTGTAAAAAACTATATTTTAGCATTGATATTTGATTCTTCTAAGAGGCTGTTTTCACACCCTTGGCATACAGATCAGAAAGTTTAGTGGGACCAGGACTTAAGTTTCACCTTCTAATCTCTTTATATGTTAACTCTTAGGCCACCAAAGCCTCCAGATACTAACTTAGCTAAAGTCAGAGGATGCTGGCGTTTGTTGCCACTGCAGCAGGAATCTGGATGCTCCTCATGGAGCCACATGCCTTCAGATGGGTGCTTCCACAGCCAAGCCACAATTTCTTGTCCATGGCCATGGCTGTCAGACATTTGAAGGCATGTGTTTTTTCAACCTGTTGTCACAGAGTGAGTCTGTATACCAGAGCATCCAGCTGCTAAAAGATCGAGGAAACAAGATCCAGATGGAAGGCAACAACGACTGGTTCACAGGACTTTTCAAACACATGGGGATGAAAGTCTGGCTTTCATCTTTAGTTAAGACTGTGTTGTAGACTTTCTTTATCGTACACATTGGGTTGGTTATTTTATCCATTTTTCGAAAATGCCTGCAAAACTCTATGGCAGAAGCCTTCTTTACAGACAACAAAAAGGGGGAAGATGTGGGGCCCAGGGGCCTACCATTGGAACTATGATACCTCAGGGCAAAGTGACCAAGGTAAAAGAGAGACAACCCTCTGAATGCAAGGGTCTCACGCATGGGCATTTGCAGGCTCATGGTGAATGCAGCACGTTTTGGTGGTATCACACAGTTCAACTGCTGTATTTTCCTTACATGCACTCCCCGTACAATGTTCTCCCCTCTCTTGTCTGCAATTGGTCCTGGATTACTGCAATGCTCCCGAGCTTTCTCCGCCCATACAAAACCCTGTGTCCCCAGCCCCATTTTATCTCCCTCCCTGGACCCTCTTCAGCGCAATCCACAATATTTGGAGTGCCACACAAAGATCCCTCTCTCGCATCGTTCACCAGCAGTTTAAGCAAGCGTGCTCCAAGCCCTGGGAAAGCAGGTCCCTCAGAGAGGCTGATTGTGAGCAGGCTGCAACACAGGAACTGAGTGCACCAGGGACCTGGCCTCTAATAAAAGGCATGAATCCCACAGCGCACACAGCCCAAAGCCTTGCATGTCTCTACTTTTTCCCTCTTCTCTCATCTCCCATGCCATTTTCCCCATTGTCTCTGACTGGGAGCTTGGCATCTCTCTCTCCTGTCTGCAGGTTCAGCCACACGTGTGACCCTGCAGGAACAGCCTGACCCACAGGGAAGTGTACAGTTCTCTTTGTCAGGAACTGCAGTGACTGGACACAGAATGGGATCAAACTGCAAGAGTTGGAAGAGATTTGATGATGGGAAGAAGTTCTTTACTGTCAGGGTACTTGTCCCTGACACAGGGACCAGTGCAGAGAGCCTGTGGATGCCCCATCCCCAGGAACATCCACGGCCAGGTGGGACAGGGGCCGCAGCAACCTGCTGTGCTGGGAGGTTGCTCAGCGTGGAACCAGATCATCTTTAGGGTCCCTTCCAAGCCAAACCACTCAAGGATTTGATCATTCTGCCATCCCCAACCCCCACTGCGGAGGGGCCCTGAAATTTCAGTGACATCACAGCTCCCAGAGGGTTCCAGGTGGAACGTCCAGGGCCTGGAAACGAGCAGAGCAGACACTTCAGCGGCTGCCAAGGGTCAGTTGCTGCTCGCTCTGTGCTCTGACCCACAGTGCTGAGCAGTTGCTGCTGCCTGGGCTTTTCCTGCCACCTGCTCTGGAGCGCCAATCCCAGCAGCATGTGCACTGCTGTGCCAATGGAGGTACAGTGCCATTCCAGGCAGGGGGCACCCGGCTTGGGCAGGCTGCAGCCATGTGGGAATGGATGGTGTGGGACAGGAAGCCCACTGGGAGATTGTGCTGCCCCTTGCAGACTGCCAGAGACAATGTGGAGGCGATGGAAGTGGACCAGGGCATGAATAACGAAGAAATGATGGAGGTGGACTCCCCCTCTACTTCCATGTCCTCCCCTGTTGAGGACATGGAAGTGGAGGAGGAGGAGAACATCGAAGACATGGAGGTGGATCAGGACGATGAAATCGAGGATATGGAGATTGATGAGGAGGATGAGGAGGAGCCCATGGTCCTTGGCTGAAGGTGCAGCCCCACAAGTAAGACAGGCAGATGCTTCCCACGCCCTGCCCACAGACACAGTGGGTCCCCTGAGGCCAGGCTGGGGCTGGGCTGGATGGCCCCGCTCAGGGACACGGTGCCCGCAGGGGGCCTGGATTGGGGTGGCACAAGCACCAGCCCCGGCCTGCCCTGCGCTTGCCTGGGGCCACGCCAGCCCTGCCAGCCCCGTCCCAGCCCCTGGGGCCCAGCACCCAGCCCTGCTGGGCCCAGTGCTGCCAGCTGAGTGCAGCTCTGCTGCTTCCTTTCTTCCAGGACTGATGCAGATGATGGCACAGACCCGCCGCCTTTGTAAATATGTTTGAAAGTTTAGAAGTTTTCTGTAAATACGTTCAGTAGGTTAGGACTTTTCTGTAAATACGTTTTGAAGATTGTTAGTCCATTGGATCCCATGTAAAGATGTTCTGTACATTGTTGTTGTTGTTATAAGCATTGTTATAATGAAACATTTTCTGTAAATCCGTGCTTTTGCCGATCTTCGGCAAATAAATACTGTTTCTTTTTAAAACCTGACTTCCCTTGCCATTCCTTTGGGCACAGGCAGCCTTTGCACACTTGTGGGTTCCACTTGTTCTGGGTTCCCAGGGCTGGGGGTCCCTGAGGGTGCAGGCACACCACCACCAGGGCTGGGGGTCCCTGTGCACAGGGGCTCCCACTGACACCACTCCTGGCACTGGGCACTGCTGCCCTTCCTGGCCTGGGGCACAGCGCTGTCCCCAAGCGCTCAGCTGTCACCAGCTCTCACACAGGGCGCTCTCACAGCACTGGCCCCTGCAGCCATGCCACCAAAGCAGGCAGCAAACCTTCAGCCACCCTTCCTGCTGGAGCCACAGGGACTCCTGGGCCCAGAGCCGCATCAGGCCACAGCCATGCAAAATCCACCTGCACGCTCTGAAGGCCACCACAGCCTTGGCAGCTGGGGCACCTGGATCTGGGCTGCTGCAGGCACTGATGTTTAAGGCTTGCAGCCTCCAATGGCTCCGGCCTCTGCTTCCCAGCCTGCTCTGCACTGCCCTGAGCCCGCATTGTTCAAGAGACAAAAAAGCCAAGCCAGGCCATCCTCACCCTGCCCGCATTCCTGCTGCTGGCAGCGGCCACTGGCCCCTGGGCCCCACTCGGGTGACAGCTGCAGGGACAGGGCAGCCTGTGCTGGGCAGGGGGCACGGGGCTTTGGGCCCTGTGCCTGCTGCTGCTGCTGCTGCTGCTGCTGGGGGCCATGGGCCCAACAGGGCCCCGAGCTCAGCCCCTGCCCGGGCAGCTGCCCCCAGAGCCCCACACCCCCGAGCATCCCCATCACAGCTGGCTGGGGAAATCCCACGCGCTTCAGCAAAGAAATTCCCACAGTAACTAAACCAAGGGGTCCAAGGGGAAAGTCAGCACCAGCTGATGTTTGCAGCACCTTTACAAAGGTGGCTGCAGGGCAGGTGAGATCTCCAGGGCCTCTGGCAGTGCCTGCTCTGCAGGTGAGGCTGTGGGGCTGCTCCCAGTGGGACACAGCACCGGGCTCAGGCCAGCCCTCAGCCCCTCACAGCCGATCCCAAGGAGCTGCCTCAGAAAGCAGTTTCAGACCACTTGCTGCAGAGATTTCAAAAAGGAATAAATGTCATTCAAAGAAGCCACCTTGCACATTTCGTTTTGGGTGTCGTGGCGTGAGAAGCCATGAAGGGGCCTCTGAATGTGCACTCAGGGCACTTCCACTGCCATCCCAAAGGGAACACAAAGGACAGGCCTCTGCTTTCAGCACTGCTGAGCTCCTCACCCAGCAATGAAATCTCGGGAAGATGCAGGAATTGAGCGCACCAGCAAACCTGGCCTCTCATAAAAGGCATGAATCCCACAGGCCACCCAACCCAATGCCTTGCATGTCTCTACTTTTTCCTTATTCTCTCATCCCTCATGTCACTTTCCCCAAAAACCCATCATTGCACAAATGGCCCAGGCATGCACCATTAGGGCATCCCTACACCATGATGCCAGCCTAGCTAAGGTCACATTAGTTTGTGCAGACGCTCAAATCATTTTGGACGTTGCAGTACCAGATGTCATCCCTGCGGTACAGGAGAAAGGTTTTGAGATTGCAGCAGATAAAGTCCAAAAAGACGGCCCCTGGAAGCATCTCGGCCTAAAAACCTTAGGGAGAACCATCCCACCCAAACACCACAAATCAAGGACACCCCAAAGACTCTGTGAGAACTCCACAGGCTCTGTGGAAGCAGTTTTGGTGTCGTTGCATGAAATGCCATGAAGGGGCCTCTGAATGTGCACTCAGGACCCTTCCACTGCCATCCCAAAGGGAACACAAAGGACAGGCCTCTGCTTTCAGCACCGCTGAGCTCCTCAGCCAGCAATGAAGTCTCAGGAAGACGCAGGAATTGTGTGCACCAGGAACCTGGCCTCTAATAAAAGGCATGAATCCTGAAGCCCATCCAACCCAAAGCCTTGCATGTCTCTACTTTTTCCCTCTTCTCTCATCTCCCATGCCACTTTCCCCATTGTCTCTGACTGGGAGCTTGGCTTCTCTCTCTCCCTCTGCAGGTTCAGCCACACGTGTGACCCTGCAGGAACAGCCTGACCCACAGGGAAGTGTACAGTTCTCTTTGTCAGGAACTGCAGTGACAGGACACACAGGAATGGGATCAAACTGCAAGAGTCGGAAGAGATTTGATGATGGGAAGAAGTTCTTTACTGTCAGGGTACTTGTCCCTGACACAGGGACCAGTGCAGAGAGCCTGTGGATGCCCCATCCCCAGGAACATCCACGGCCAGGTGGGACAGGGGCCGCAGCCACCTGCTGTGCTGGGAGGTTGCTCAGCGTGGAACCAGATCATCTTTAGGGTCCCTTCCAAGCCAAACCACTCAAGGATTTGATCATTCTGCCATCCCCATCCCCCACTGCGCAGGGGCCCTGAAATTTCAGTGACATCACAGCTCCCAGAGGGTTCCAGGTGGAACGGCCAGGGCCTGGAAACGAGCAGAGCAGACACTTCACCGGCTGCCCAGGGTCAGTTGCTGCTCGCTCTGTGCTCTGACCCACAGTGGTGAGCTGCAGCTGCTGCCTGGGCTTTTCCTGCCGCCAGCTCTGGAGCTCAATCCCAGCAGGATGAGCGCTGCTGTGCCAATGGAGGTACAGTGCCATTCCAGGCAGGGGGCACCCGGCTTGGGCAGGCTGCAGCCATGTTGGAACAGATGGTGTGGGACAGGAAGCCCACTGGGAGATTGTGCTGCCCCTTGCAGACTGACAGAGACAATGTGGAGGCCATGGAAGTGGACCATGGGCTGAATGAAGAAGAAATGATGGAGGTGGACTCCCCCTCTGCTTCCATGTCCTCCCCTGTTGAGGACATGGAAGTAGATGAGGAGGAGAACATCGAGGAGATGGAAGTGGATGAGGAGGACGTCATCGAGGATATGGAGGTGGATGAGAAGGACGAGGAGGAGCCCATGGTCCTTGGCTGAAGGTGCAGCCCCACAGGTAAGACAGGCAGATGCTGCCCACGCCCTGCCCACAGACACAGTGGGTCCCCTGAGGCCAGGCTGGGGCTGGGCTGGATGGCCCCCAGCTCAGGGACACGGTGCCCGCAGGGGGCCTGGATTGGGGTGGCACAAGCACCAGCCCCGCCTGCCCTGCGCTTGCCTGGGGCCACGCCAGCCCTGCCAGCCCCGTCCCCAGCCCCTGGGGCCCAGCACCCAGCCCTGCTGGGCCCAGTGCTGCCAGCTGAGTGCAGCTCTGCTGCTTCCTTTCTTCCAGGACTGATCCAGATGATGGCACAGATCCGAAGCCTTTGTAAATATGTTTCAAAGTTTGGAAGTTTTTGTAAATACGTTTGATGTTTAAATTTCTTGTAAATATGTTTGTAGGTTAAAAGTTTTCTGTAAATACGTTTTGAAGATTGTTAGACCATCAGATCCCATGTAAATATGTTCTGTACATTGTTGTTGTTGTTATAAGCATTGTTATAATGAAACATTTTCTGTAAATCCGTGCTTTTGCCGATCTTCGCAAATAAATACTGTTTCTTTTTAAAAACCTGACTTCCCTTGCCATTCCTTTGGGCACAGGCAGCCTTTGCACACTTGTGGGTTCCACTTGTTCCGGGTTCCCAGGGCTGGGGGTCCCTGAGGGTGCTGGCACGGCCACCCCAGGGCTGGGGGTCCCTGTGCACAGGGGCTCCCACTGACACCACTCCTGGCACTGGGCACTGCTGCCCTTCCTGGCCTGGGGCACAGCGCTGTCCCCAAGAGCTCAGCTGTCACCAGCTCTCACACAGGGCGCTCTCACAGCACTGGCCCCTGCAGCCATGCCACCAAAGCAGGCAGCAAACCTTCAGCCACCCTTCCTGCTGGAGCCACAGGGACTCCTGGGCCCAGAGCCGCATCAGGCCACAGCCATGCAAAATCCACCTGCACGCCTGAAGGCCACCACAGTCTTGGCAGCTGGGGCACCTGGATCTGGGCTGCTGCAGGCACTGATGTTTAAGGCTTGCAGCCTCCAATGGCTCCGGCCTCTGCTTCCCAGCCTGCTCTGCACTGCCCTGAGCCCGCATTGTTCAAGAGACAAAAGCCAAGCCAGGCCATCCTCACCCTGCCCGCATTCCTGCTGCTGGCAGCGGCCACTGGCCCCTGGGCCCCACTCGGGTGACAGCTGCAGGGACAGGGCAGCCTGTGCTGGGCAGGGGGCACGGGGCTTTGGGCCCTGTGCCTGCTGCTGCTGCTGCTGCTGCTGCTGCTGGGGCCATGGGCCCAACAGGGCCCCGAGCTCAGCCCCTGCCCGGGCAGCTGCCCCAGAGCCCCACACTCCCCCTTTCCCCAGCACAGCTGGCTGGGGAAATCCCACGCCTTCAGCAAAGAAATTCCCACAGTAACTAAAACCAAGGGGTCCAAGGGGAAAGTCAGCACCAGCTGATGTTTGCAGCACCTTTACAAAGGTGGCTGCAGGGCAGGAGATCTCCAGGGCCTCTGGCAGTGCCTGCTCTGCAGGTGAGGCTGTGGGGCTGCTCCCAGTGGGACACAGCACCGGGCTCAGGCCAGCCCTCAGCCCCTCACAGCCGATCCCAAGGAGCTGCCTCAGAAAGCAGTTTCAGACCACTTGCTGCAGAGATTTCAAAGGAATAAATGTCATTCAAAGAAGCCACCTTGCACATTTCTGTTTTGGTGTCGAGGCGTGAGAAGCCATGAAGGGGCCTCTGAATGTGCACTCAGGGCACTTCCACTGCCATCCCAAAGGGAACACAAAGGACAGGCCTCTGCTTTCAGCACTGCTGAGCTCCTCACCCAGCAATGAAGTCTCGGGAAGATGCAGGAATTGAGCGCACCTGCAAACCTGGCCTCTCATAAAAGGCATGAATCCCACACAGGCCACCCAACCCAATGCCTTGCATGTCTCTACTTTTTCCTTATTCTCTCATCCCTCATGTCACTTTCCCCAAAACCCATCATTGCACAAATGGCCCAGGCATGCACCATTAGGGCATCCCTACACCATGATGCCAGCCTAGCTAAGGTCACATTAGTTTGTGCAGACGCTCAAATCATTTTGGACGTTGCAGTACCAGATGTCATCCCTGCGGTACAGGAGAAAGGTTTTGAGATTGCAGCAGATAAAGTCCAAAAGACGGCCCCTGGAAGCATCTCGGCCTAAAAACCTTAGGGAGAACCATCCCACCCAAACACCACAAATCAAGGACACCCCAAAGACTCTGTGAGAACTCCACAGGCTCTGTGGAAGCAGTTTTGGTGTCGTTGCATGAAATGCCATGAAGGGGCCTCTGAATGTGCACTCAGGATCCTTCCACTGCCATCCCAAAGGGAACACAAAGGACAGGCCTCTGCTTTCAGCACCGCTGAGCTCCTCAGCCAGCAATGAAGTCTCAGGAAGACGCAGGAATTGTGTGCACCAGGAACCTGGCCTCTAATAAAAGGCATGAATCCTGAAGCCCATCCAACCCAAAGCCTTGCATGTCTCTACTTTTTCCTCTTTCTCTCATCTCCCATGCCACTTTCCCATTGTCTCTGACTGGGAGCTTGGCTTCTCTCTCTCCCTGTCTGCAGGTTCAGCCACACGTGTGACCCTGCAGGAACAGCCTGACCCACAGGGAAGTGTACAGTTCTCTTTGTCAGGAACTGCAGTGACAGGACACAGAGGAATGGGATCAAACTGCAAGAGTCGGAAGAGATTTGATGATGGGAAGAAGTTCTTTACTGTCAGGGTACTTGTCCCTGACACAGGGACCAGTGCAGAGAGCCTGTGGATGCCCCATCCCCAGGAACATCCACGGCCAGGTGGGACAGGGGCCGCAGCCACCTGCTGTGCTGGGAGGTTGCTCAGCGTGGAACCAGATCATCTTTAGGGTCCCTTCCAAGCCAAACCACTCAAGGATTTGATCATTCTGCCATCCCCATCCCCCACTGCGCAGGGGCCCTGAAATTTCAGTGACATCACAGCTCCCAGAGGGTTCCAGGTGGAACGTCCAGGGCCTGGAAACGAGCAGAGCAGACACTTCACCGGCTGCCCAGGGTCAGTTACTGCTCGCTCTGAGCTCTGACCAACAGTGGTGAGCTGCAGCTGCTGCCTGGGCTTTTCCTGCCGCCAGCTCTGGAGCACCAATCCCAGCAGGATGAGCACTGCTGTGCCAATGGAGGTACAGTGCCATTCCAGGCAGGGGGCACCCGGCTTGGGCAGGCTGCAGCCATGTGGGAATGGATGGTGGGGACAGGAAGCCCACTGGGAGATTGTGCTGCCCCTTGCAGACTGACAGAGACACTGTGGAGGCCATGGAAGTGGACCATGGGCTGAATGAAGAAGAAATGATGGAGGTGGACTCCCCTCTTTCCATGTCCTCCCCTGTTGAGGACATGGAAGTAGATGAGGAGGAGAACATCGAGGAGATGGAAGTGGATGAGGAGGACGAAATCGAGGATATGGAGGTGGATGAGAAGGATGAGGAGGAGCCCATGGTCCTTGGCTGAAGGTGCAGCCCCACAGGTAAGACAGGCAGATGCTGCCCACGCCCTGCCCACAGACACAGTGGGTCCCCTGAGGCCAGGCTGGGGCTGGGCTGGATGGCCCCGCTCAGGGACACGGTGCCCGCAGGGGGGCCTGGATTGGGGTGGCACAAGCACCAGCCCCGGCCTGCCCTGCGCTTGCCTGGGGCCACGCCAGCCCTGCCAGCCCCGTCCCCAGCCCCTGGGGCCCAGCACCCAGCCCTGCTGGGCCCAGTGCTGCCAGCTGAGTGCAGCTCTGCTGCTTCCTTTCTTCCAGGACTGATGCAGATGATGGCAAACCAGAACTGATGCCGCTTGTAATGTTTGAAAGTTTAGAAGTTCCTTGTAAATACGCTCAGTAGTTTAGAAGTTTTCTGTAAATACGTTTTGAAGATTGTTAGTCCATCGGATCCCATGTAAATATGTTCTGTACATTGTTGTTGTTTTTATAAAGATTGTCATAATGAAACATTTTCTGTAACCATGCTTTTGCCGATCTTCGCAACAAATACTGTTTCTTTTTAAACCTGACTTCCCTTGCCATTCCTTTGGGCACAGGCAGCCTTTTGCACACTTGTGGGTTCCACTTGTTCCGGGTTCCCAGGGCTGGGGTCCCTGAGGGTGCTGGCACGGCCACCCTGGGCTGGGGGTCCCCAGCACAGGGCTCCCACTGACACCACTCCTGGCACTGGGCACTGCTGCCCTTCCTGGCCTGGGGCACAGCGCTGTCCCCAAGCGCTCAGCTGTCACCACCAGCCTCACACAGGGCGCCCTCACAGCACTGGCCCCTGCAGCCATGCCACCAAAGCAGCAGCAAACCTTCAGCCACCCTTCCTGCTGGAGCCACAGGGACCCTGGGCCCAGAGCCG
>JALJVW010000118.1:0-27525 GCA_024865655.1 Emberiza elegans | reverse complement strand
AGCCCAGCCCAGCCCAGCCCAGCCCAGCCCAGCCCAGCCCAGCCCAGCCCAGCCCAGCCCAGCCCAGCCCAGCCCAGCCCAGCCCAGCCCAGCCCAGCCCAGCCCAGCCCAGCCCAGCCCAGCCCAGCCCAGCCCAGCCCAGCCCAGCCCAGCCCAGCCCAGCCCAGCCCAGCCCAGCCCAGCCCAGCCCAGCCCAGCCCAGCCCAGCCCAGCCCAGCCCAGCCCAGCCCAGCCCAGCCCAGCCCAGCCCAGCCCAGCCCAGCCCAGCCCAGCCCAGCCCAGCCCAGCCCAGCCCAGCCCAGCCCAGCCCAGCCCAGCCCAGCCCAGCCCAGCCCAGCCCAGCCCAGCCCAGCCCAGCCCAGCCCAGCCCAGCCCAGCCCAGCCCAGCCCAGCCCAGCCCAGCCCAGCCCAGCCCAGCCCAGCCCAGCCCAGCCCAGCCCAGCCCAGCCCAGCCCAGCCCAGCCCAGCCCAGCCCAGCCCAGCCCAGCCCAGCCCAGCCCAGCCCAGCCCAGCCCAGCCCAGCCCAGCCCAGCCCAGCCCAGCCCAGCCCAGCCCAGCCCAGCCCAGCCCAGCCCAGCCCAGCCCAGCCCAGCCCAGCCCAGCCCAGCCCAGCCCAGCCCAGCCCAGCCCAGCCCAGCCCAGCCCAGCCCAGCCCAGCCCAGCCCAGCCCAGCCCAGCCCAGCCCAGCCCAGCCCAGCCCAGCCCAGCCCAGCCCAGCCCAGCCCAGCCCAGCCCAGCCCAGCCCAGCCCAGCCCGCCTGCCAGCGTAATAAACATACCACTTTCTAACTTTGACCAGTTAGAGAGTCTTGTCTGTGATTTTCAGTTTTAATGATTCACCATGATGCCCCAGAGTGTCACAACAGTATCCTTGGTTTCATTGGACTCTTCATCCTATGGAGACCCACAATGTTCACTGTAGTCCCTTTGATTCCATGAGCTCCTGCCATGCTATCATGGCCCCTTGGTTCCAGTGGGCCCCAAAGTGTCAGAAGAGTCTCCATTGTTCCATGAGGCCCCCAAAGTCACTGTGGTCTTCTTCGTTCCACAGGGCCCCACAGCGTAACAATGGACTCTTGGCTCAATGAGGTTCCTCAGTCACAATGGCCTCCTTGGATCTGCAGTGTCACCATGGTCCCTTTGTTCCATGAGGTTCTGCAGTAGAACACAGTCACCTTGGTTCCATGAGGTTCCACAGTGTCATCATGGTCCCTTTGTTCCATGAGGTTCTGCAGTAGGACATGGTCACCTTGGTTCCATGAGGTTCTGCAGTGCCACAATGGACCCTTGGTTCCATAAGGCCGTGCTGTGTCAGAATGGCCCCTTTGTTCCAAGAGGTTTCTCAGGGTCACAATGGTTTCCTTGGATCCGCAGTATCACACTGGACCATTGGTTCAGTGTGGCCCAATGCACCAAAATTGATTTTGGATCCAGGGGGTTCTGAGGTGTCACAATGGATCCTTTGGTCCAGGAGTTTGCACAGTGTCACAGATGACTCCTTCATTCTGTGAGGCCCTGCTATCACCAAATCTCCAAAATATCAGAAGACTCCTTAACACTAATTTGCTATTTCATAGGGATAATTTTTTCAGGCCTGAGGTCTAGTGAGGATAACTCCTAACTTTATGTGGACATGTCATTCTACCAGTGTGTTGCTTATATAGAGTTGCTAAATATGCACTACAATTTACCCATTACCATAAAACCCACCCGAAGTTCCTAGTTTCAGTCCTTTTTTCTATCACTGCATCCTTGAGCCAGATATCTTCTTCTTCTCTTCCAACCATTCCTGCTGGGAAAGCAGGCCCTGCATGCCTTGTTCCTGTGCTACAAGCTCACAGGCACAGTAAAAATTAATTAACCCTTTTGATAATAAGCCCAAGGCTTTGTGTGGGCAGGCAGAGGCAGGCAGGAGGCAGAGCTGTCAGCAAAGGAAGGGCCCAGCCCGGTGGGACAGCCGGGGGATGCTGACAGCCTGCAGGGACAGAGGCGCAGGGCAGGGACACCGTAGGACAGCCTGGGCTGCACAGGGCACAGGGACGGGCAGCAGCTGCAAGACAGCCCTGACAGAGCCAATTTGGGCAGCACTTTGGCCATGGCTGCTGGCCCTGGGGCCAGGAGGGGACAAGTGACCCTTGCAGCGCTGGGGCCTCATTGCCTCCTTGTCCCTGCTCAGCAGCCAGGCAGGGGCCGCCCCACGGTCCTGCCCCTGGCACTGCCCATCCCCACATGCCAGTGCCCATCCCGGGAAGAGCCCTGAACAGTGAGTGAGGGACAGGATCTTCCTTGCCAGGGGCTGGGGCTCAGGCCTTGGCCCTTTGCATTCCTGAAACACATCCCCACCATTTCCCTCATCCAGCCCCAGGCACTCAGAGCAGCTGAGGAATGGAGTCACATCCAGGGGTGTCCCCAGGGCTCAGGATTGGGGCCAGGTCAGTGAAATCTCTTTATTGCTGATTTGGAGGAGGCCATTGAGGGCACTCTCCGTCAGTTCCCAGGTGAGCCCAAGCTGTGTGGGAGTGTGGCTGTGCTGGAGGGCAGGAAGCTCTGCAGAGGGATCTGGCCAGGCTGGAGCCATGGGCCCAGGACAATGGGATGAGGTTCAGCAAGGCCAAGGGCCAGGTCCTGCCCTGGGCTCACAACCACCCCTCCCTGGTGCTGCCCTGTCCCAATGTTCTTGTACAGCCTGTCCTTTTTCCTTCATCCCAAAACATTGCCAACAATTCCTGGGACAAAAGGAGTTCAGTGCTCTGGCTATGGAGGGAGGTCAAGGCCACCACTGGTGTTGGGAACCACAACTCATCAGGTTTGAGTCCTTTGGGGGTCCTCCTGGGTGAGACTCAGAGGCATCAGAAAGTTTCTCTTCATGGCCCAACAGGCCATTTGAACAGGACACAATTAAATAAAGATCCTGGCTCCGTGTTCTATGTCCAACATCCCAGCACTGCCAGATGAGTCCACCATCCACAAGTGATTTCCAAATTAAAATTAATTTCAGACAAACGTGGTTCTGTGATAGATATAATCACAATTAAGTTCTTGTATCAGGATGCTCATCCTGGAATGGGGAACGAACAGCTCAAACAATTCCTGATTTGCAAAGCTGTCAGTGGTGGATGGAGAAGGGAGGTCAGGCTGCTCTTGGTGTTTAGGAAATGCTGAAACCAGCCTGACTCATTTAATCTCCTCCTGTCCTGGCTGATCTCCCCTTTTCCCCTCCCACCCATTGGCTTTTGTCTCCCACCAGGCCCCCAGTGAAGAGCCTGGCTCTGTGTTCTCCATCCCTCCTGGCTGGCACTGCCAGGCTGGGATGAGGGGACAGCCTTCCCTGCTCTGGGCTGGACAAGCCCAGCTCCCTCAGCCTCTGCTCACAGCCCAAGGGCTCCAGCCCCACCCTCAGGCCCTTCCCAGACCCTGCTCCAGCTGCCAGACATCTTTTCTGCCCTGGGCAACCCAAACCAGGCCCCAGTGACCTGGATAATCCCTGTCCTTGCTGTCCTGGTCACACAGCCCTGGCCCCTTGTCCCCATGTCAGGCTCTGAGGTGGATCCTGTGGAACATCCTTTGGTGGAGGCTGTGGCTCCAGGTGGGCCAGGGGGATCCCGAGGGGACAGGGACCCAGCAAAATGCTGGGCATGAACAGCATTGGACTTGTTGGGAGAAACTGATCTGGGGCAGGGGGAGCTGGGGCAGAGTGACCAACCCAGTGACCTCACACAGCCCTGCTGGGATGTCACACAGCTGGTCTCTGATGTCACAGCCAACTCTGTGATGCGATAGTCTACACTGTGATGTCAGACTTCTGCCCTGTGATGTCGCAGCTGGCTCTGTGATGTCACAGAGGCAATCTGTGGTGCAATTGCTGCTCAATGACCTCACATAACCCACTCTGTGATGTCATAGCCCACCCTGTGACCTCATGTTATCAGATGATAAATTGTCTCCACCAGGTGAGCTCACACCTGGAGCTTGTTCTCCAAAACCCCAGGCCTATGGAAACCACACAATGCCCATTGTGTGAGAAGGGGAACTGGAAGTTCAGCAGCCTCAGTGTCCTGCCAGCTCAGCCAGGCCCACTGGAACATTGGGGTCCACAACCACCAGGGACCACCAGAGAGACCCCCAGGACAGAAGAGTGCATGCAAAAGGGAGGGAAATGTATGTTATGATTTTGGGGAAATTATTATCATATTTATTTAGTCCAGGACAATCAATGAATATGTGTGCAAAATACAGAAAATAAACAGAAACTTTCCTGTACTCAGCATGCACAGCTTTGGGAGGAGCTCTCCCCCGTGCATCCAGCTGAATAAAGAATGCTGCTCCTTAATGCTGCATTGGGGTTAAGGAGTTTTCTGTTTTACCGAATTTTTGGTAACACTCCCACTGCCAAGGAAAGCTCTGTCTGCTGCTGTTCACAAACAGAGAAGGGCTGGTGGCAGATGTGGGGCTCGGAGGCTGCCTGGGGCACAGTGACCATGAAATAATCAAGTTTTCAATGTTCTGTGAAAGAAGGAGGGGCAGCAACAAAACTTCTGCACTGGAATTAGGAAGGGCAGACTTTGGCCTATTTAGGATGCAGATTTGGGGAGTACCAAATCAGGTCCTGATTTTTTTAAAGGAAACAGCCCTTAAAAACAAAGGGGTCCAGGAAGGATGGACACACTTCAGGAAAGTAGTGTTAAGTGGGAAGTAGCAGCCTGTCCCAGTGTGGCAAAAGATGAGCTAGAGAGGAAAATGACTGGCCCGGCTGCCCATGGAGCTTTTGTGGGGACTCAGGCGAAAAAAAGACTGGCAGTGCAGGAAGTGTTTAATGATGTCATTAAGTTATGCAGAAATAAAATTAGAGAGGTGAAAGCTCAATTAGAACTTAATCTGGTGGCTTCAGTAAAAAAAAAAAAAAAAAAAACATTATAGCAACAGGAGGGAGAAGGAGAACCTTTACTCTTTAATGGATGCAGTGGAGAACACAGTAACTAAAGACAAGGGAAAGGCTGAGCTTCTTTACACATTGTTTGTCTCAATATGCAATATTAGGACAGGTTGCCGTCAGGACAAGTGTTCTCCTGAGCTGGTAGATGGGCACAGGGAGCAGAACAGCCCCTGTAATCCAGCAGGAAGCAGCTGGTGACCTGCTGAGCCACTCAGATGCTCACAGGTGTATGGGATCAGATGGGATCCATCCCAGGGGGATGAGGGAGCTGGTGGATGAGCTCCCAAGCTGCTCTCCATCATTTACCATCAGTCCTGGCTCAGCAGGGAGGTCCCAGAGGACTGGAGGTGCCAGTGTGAGCCCATCCCAAGAAGGGCTGGAAGGAGGATCTGGGGAACTCCAGGCCTGTCAGCCTGACCTGGGTGCCTGGCAAGGTTATGGAACAGATCACCTTGAGTGCCATCACAGGGCACCCACAGGATGGCCGAGGATCAGAGCCAGCCAGCGTGGATTTAATATCTGGCAGGTCCTGCCTGACCAACCTGGTCTCCTTTTATGACCAGGTGACCCACCTGTGGATGTGGGAAAGGCTGTGGATGTTGTGTGCCTGGACTCCAGCAAAGCCTTTGACACTGTCTCTGACAGCATTCCCTGGAAAAGCTGCAGCCCACGGCCCAGGTTCCCTCCTCAAGCTGGGAGGTTTAAGAGCTGGCTGGAGGCTGGGCCCAGAGAGTGGTGGGGATGGTGCTGCACCCAGCTGGTGTCCAGGCACTGGTGGCCCCAGGGATCTGTGCTGGGCCCAGTCCCTGTTTAATATCTTCACTGATGATCTGGCTGGGGGATCGAGTCCAGCATTCCCAAATTGCAGATGGCACCAAGCTGGGTGTGGTGTGGATCTGCTGGAGGCAGGACAAGAAGACACAGCCTTAAGCTGCACCAGGGAGGTTCAGGCTGGACAATAGGAAGAAGTTCTTCACAGAAAGGGTGAGTGGGCATTGGAATGGGCTGGCCAGGGGAGGGTGGCAGAGTCACTGTCCCTCTCCAGTGGCACTTAGTGGCATGGTCTGGGTGACAAGGCAGTATTAGGGCATTGGTTGGACTTGATGATCCCAAAGGTCTTTTCCAGCCTATTTGATTCTGTCATTCTGTGATGATTGGGACACTCTGGGGCCATTGTGACACAAGCAGGGCCTCAGGGAACTAAGGGGACCATGTGACACCAAGCAGCCCCATCCAACCAGGGGTGCATGGTGATTCTGTGGGGCCCCTTGGAACAGGGAGTGCCCATGACACTCTGGGCCTCCTCTTCACCACAGCTCCACTGCAGGGCCCAGGTAACTCAAGGGGTTTCACCATTTTGACACAGCCCCAAGGAGACCATCCTGTCAGTCCTGTGGAACCTCTGCAGCATTCTGACACTGCATTGCCCATGGAACAGGGGACCCCCAGAGACACTGCAGGATCCAGATGTGCCCAAGGGGCCACTGTGACACGATGGGGCCTCAAGGAATCTGGAGCAACGTTGTGACACTGCAGTGGCCTTGTGGAAACAAGAGTCCATTGTGACACTGAGGGACTTGTGGAACCACAGAGACCTGGTGACAATGGGGACCTCATGTTCCCATGGGGCCAATGGTGGGGCCAGGCCAGGGGCCTCAAACAACCAAGGGCTGTTTGGGCAAAAACAGGGAGTGGCACCAATGGGAACATTGTGAAGACTTTGAAGCCCCAAGGAACCAAGGAAAGCAAAGGTGAAGCCAAATGGAACCTGGGGGGCAGTTTGGGGTGGCTGCCAGGCAGCCCTGGCTCTGAGCAACAGCCTGCAGTGGGACAGGAAACCCCAGCTGATGGGAACAAACTTTCTGGCTGAGTGCAGAGGCCAGGACAAAGCTGAGTGGTTTCCTGGTGTCCCCCAGCCCTTTGCTGGCCCCAGGGGCTGATGGCATTTGTGCTCCCTCAGGTTCATGTCCCCACAGCAACAGCATGGGGTGCTCCCGCCTGCTGTGTGCAATGCAAACAGGGGCTGCTGAGCCAGTGCTGCCGTGTCTGTGCCTGCAAGGATGGGGCACCTGTGTGAGCTGGGGGAGAGGCCAGGGCTGCAGAGGGGGGATGTTGTTGGCAGCTCCATGAGGACGCTCTGGGACGCTGCCCCTGGGCTGTGCAGTGCACTGGGGATGGATCAGCCCCTGCTCTGCTGCTCCTTCCCCCATGCCCCAGGGCCCCTGCAGAGCCCCAGCCATGCTGTTTGCCCCCAGCCTGCCCACAGCCAGCCTGGGGACAGAGGGGTTTTCTGTGCTGAGCATTGGCCTGGGCAGTTCTTGAGAGCCTGGGCAAGGAGCCTGACCCCCAGGGCCTGGCCTGAGGCGTCAGGACCCCAGCAGTGCCCATGGCCTGTCCCTGCTGCAGCCCCGGCACTGCCACCCCAGGGCTGTGCCCAGCCCCGAGCACTCAGGCCCTGGCAACACCAGGGCCACCAGGGCAGGGGGCAGGGCCACAGGCAGCAGCACTGGCAACACCAAGTGCTGCTGGAGCAGGGCACAGCTGCTGGGCCAGCACTGATCTGCCCCAGCTCTGCACACAGACATTGCTGCTGCAGCTCCAGAGAAGGCAACAAAAGGGCATCTCTGCAGAAAACTCTGCTGGGAGATCCTTTAGTTCCTTTAAAGCCACCAGAGTGCAGCCCTCATTGACACAGTTCTGTGGCCACAGGAAGGTGGAGAGAAACAAAATGAGAAAATGGCACAAACAATGACATTTTTTTTGTGGACAATATGAAAAAACTAAAACAAAAAAAAAAAAACCTCCCAAAACCAAACCAAAACAAGAAGTATCAAAAAGATGACTTTTATTACAAGTGATTTGCAGAAATTGGCCAGCAGTTCAGTGTTTCTGAAAGCATCCAGTCATCAGTCTCCACACTGCAGCCTTGAGCTCCTGGTTCCTCAGGCTGTAGATGAGGGGGTTCAGGGCTGGAGGCACCACTGAGTACAGAACTGACAGGGCCAGATCCAGGGATGGGGAGGAGATGGAGGGGGGCTTCAGGTGGGCAAATGTGCCAGTGCTGAGGAACAGGGAGACCACAGCCAGGTGAGGGAGGCAGGTGGAAAAGGCTTTGTGCCGTCCCTGCTCAGAGGGGATCCTCAGCACAGCCCTGAAGATCTGCACATAGGAGAAAACAATGAACACAAAACAACCAAATAGAAAACAGACACTAACAGCAATGAGCCCAAATTCCCTGAGGTAGGATTTGGAGCAGGAGAGCTTGAGGATCTGTGGGATTTCACAGAAGAACTGGCCCAGGGCATTGCCATGGCACAGGGGCAGGGAAAATGTATTGGCTGTGTGCATGAGAGCATTGAGAAAGGCACTGGCCCAGGCAGCTGCTGCCATGTGGGCACAAGCTCTGCTGCCCAGGAGGGTCCCGTAGTGCAGCGGTTTGCAGATGGACACGTAGCGGTCGTAGCACATGATGGTCAGGAGATAAAACTCTGCTGAGATGAAGAACAGAAAGAAAAAGAGCTGAGCAGCACATCCTGTGTAGGAGATGTTCCTGGTGTCCCAGAGGGAATTGTGCATGGCTTTGGGGACAGTGGTGCAGATGGAGCCCAGGTCAGTGAGGGCCAGGTTGAGCAGGAAGAAGAACATGGGCGTGTGCAGGTGGTGGCTGCAGGCTACGGCGCTGATGATGAGGCCGTTGCCCAGGAGGGCAGCCAGGGAGATGCCCAGCAAGAGGCAGAAGTGCAGGAGCTGCAGCTGCCGCGTGTCTGCCAATGCCAGCAGGAGGAAGTGCCTGATGGAGCTGCTGTTGGACATTTGCTGCGGCTGGCCATGGGGACCTGTTCATGGAGAAAAGGACAGTGAAGAGCTGGAGGAGATTTTTGTATCCAAAATCAAAGCCAATTCCCATACCCCTCCCTTGGAAACACAGACATGGTCTTTGTGTTTTTTGAGTTCTGGGGTTTTCTTTAAAAGCTCCCATGTCTCTCACTGCTGGTATCTTGGATATCAGAAATCCTCAGCATTTTTGCTGCACTCAGGAGAACAGAGCAAGTTCTGTGAGACAAAGTGATGAGTGGAGAGGGGGGAGATGGTCTGTCATTCTGACCTGTTCAGAGTTTCTTTGGGCTTTAACCTTTCTCAGGTGGAGAGTGATCACCTTCCCATGCTTCCCCTAAAATGTCACCAGGTACTGCTGAGAGCAGATGGATCCACCACAGCCCAGCTCCACATTTGTAGCCAAGGACTCACATTGCTCATTTCACCAACCCAACAGCATTTTCAGTGTGTGAACACCTCTGCCTTTCCCCATCAATCTTATAACTCAGAGATGCTCTAGGACAGGTTTGCACCCTGGATTGAAGCTCCCAGCTTGGACTCAAATCTCAGGAAGACTTCCAAGTGTCCTTATGATGGCATTGGATGAAGGAAGATGCAGCTCCTTCCCTGGCTGCGCTGACAGCATTGTCCAGAGCCCGGCACTGGGGACAGCATCACCCTGAGCCAGCCCTGCCAGAGCCTCCAGTGCCAGGCAGCTGCTCCCAGCCCTGTGCTCTGCAGAGGGAACTGGGCCCGGGGCTGCAGAGCTGCCCCACGGCTCTGCTGCAGCTCTGCCTGCACAGGAGGGGCTGCACGCCTTGGAGCCCCGGCCCTGAGGGCAGAGGCTGGGCTGGGGCACAGGAGGGAGGGGGTTGTTCAGAGGGAGGGGCTGCACTGGAGGGGATCCTGTGGGCATCTCTAAACTCTCCCTGCCACAGCATTGCTGGGTTTTGTTTTCTCTCATTGCCTGATCTTCTCTCTGCTTCCTGGAGATTTTCCTCCTGCAGGTGTTTCCCTGTGCCTGATCTCTCCCTGCCAGCACTCACAGACCCCAAATCTCTGTGCACTCTCCTTGGCCTGACAGAACCCTGCCTGTTTGCAGGGCACTGGCTGGGGCAGGTTCTGTTTGCAGCTTGGAGAAAGGACAGCTCAGACTGAACCTGATGGGTCCAGCAAAGGTGATGCTGGTGCTGTCCATGGGCAGAGTGGCTGAAAGCACATTAGGGATCTCCTGTGAACCTACTGATCACTAAAAGTAAAAGTTTGGATGTCTCCAGCACTTGTCAAAATTCTTAATAAATAATTCATAATCAACCTTTAATATTTATCCCTCTCCTGCCATTCTCAATAGTGGGAAACTGAATACCAAAAGTCTTTGGAAATGTCCTCATTTTTATCAAAATCCTTGACTTAGAAACATTCTATGACTGATCAGAACCTCCCAGCATGTCTGAGCTTCAAGAGCATTTCACCTCGCCAGTACCAGAAATACTCAGAGTTGTACTCACAGGGTCTGTAGGCATTGGGATGTTCCAGCTTTAGGAGATGGCTCCAGGAGCTGCAGCTGCATTGTCCTGCAGCCAGAGGTTCCTGTGCCAAGGGCTGGCAGTGATTCTGCCCCAGGCACTTCTCAGCACCTTCCCAGCCCTGACTGATTGAAGCTCTCTGTGCCTCTGTGCTGTGCCTGGGCTGGCTGCAGGCAGTGCCCCAGCCCTGCTGGGCTGGCAGAAGAGCTGCTCATCAAGAGAAATGTGCTTTTGAAGCTCTTCTTGGTTACCAGGAGCTGCCTCTGTGCCAGGAGCCCAGCCCAGCTCAGCAGCACAGACACAGCACAAGGACTTTAATGAGCCTCTGGGGCTTTGTGCTCAGGCCCTGAACATCAGTCCCTGAGAGGGAGCTGAAGAAACCTCTCCAGAACTCCAAGGCAGAATCCAACTCCAAAGTTTCTTGGACTTTTAATGGGTCCCACTGAGGGACACAACTGAGAAAGTGTCCCCAGGCCCCAGGCAGAGCAGAGAACTGCAGGCAGTGATGACAGGTGGGGACAAAGAGAAGCCAAGTCTTGGTGCCCTGGGGCACAGCAGGGTCTGTGCCACCAAGGGCTGGGAGGAGACACCTTGTCCTGAGGCCCTGGGGCCTCCTGGCACAGCCCCAGCCAGGCTGGGCACTGTCAGCCCCTTGTCCTGCCCTCAGCATCCCCCCCAGCCCACATCCCAGTGGCCTCAAGGATCTGCTGGAAGGAGTCCCTGGGGAGCCTTGCTCAGCAATGGCCCTGGGGGCTCCTTCATGCTCCCTGCAGGGACTGCAGGTTTTTCAAAGGACTTTGGGTTTGGCTTTTGCCTTGGAGTCTCTGAGAGGTTTGTGCAATCATGGCCTCCAATTATCTGCTGTAATTAGTCCCTGGAGAGGCTTTGTCAGTAACAACACTCAGTGGGGCTCATTAATGCTTCAAGTACTCAGTTATTTTAAGGTACTTGGTGTTTCCCTTTTGATACAGACTCTGTGAGAGGTTTGTGCAATCATGGCCCCAATTATCTGCTTTAATGAGTCCCTTGAGAGCTTTGTACTGACACTCAGTGGGGCTCATTAATGCCTTGAGATACTCAAGGTTTTTAAGGTACTTTATGGATTTAAGAATACTTTTAGGTACTTTTAAGGATTCTCCTTTCCACACTGAATCTCTGAGAGGTTTTTGTGCCATCCTGGCCTCCAATTCTCTCCTCCAAGGAGTCCATGAGGATCCTGTGTTGGGTATCTTCCCCCTTTCTGTTTTACAACAAAGATGGAACTGAAAGAATTTTGTCAAATTTTCTAAAAGCATCCAAACAAACATGGGATAATTAAAAATACAGCAACAACAACTAAAAGAATTAATAGTCCTGTTTTAGCTAGACATCATCCAACCCTTTAGTCCCTTGCATTGGAAGAGTTCATTGAACCAGTCTTTGTTTTCCAATTGAAGCTTCTTGAACTCTTCCTTCAGTACCTGAATGCTCTTGTGGATTGACTCGCTGTGGCTGGAGAGGTTCATGCAACACATGCCCTCAGAGTCTACACAGCCATGCCCATGTGCCCAGAGTAAAAACTCTATCGCTGTTCTGCAAGGTGGCATGTCTGATGGTCTCTGTGTCTGAGAGCAGATCACTCAATGCAAGGGAGGTAGCATTGGTTTGCTTACTTAACAGGCACCCAAGATGGTCTAATTGTCCTAAAGCTTTAGCTACAGCCACCCAAGGAAGTCCAAATTGGGAATGCTACCATCCGATACCTGGATTAAAGCTTTCAAAGCCATCTCTTTGATATCATCCAATACTTCTCTGGGGATACCTGCTGCTTGATCATCTGGTAGGCTGTGTTGTCCTTCTCCAGCTAGATGGTTGATTGTCAATTCTGCCCTTGCCTCATTATTAGCATAGTCTGCTATTAATTGATTTAGTAAACACTGCCATCCCCCTTCCTACAGGGTGTATTCTGTAGGTGACAACAACATGGTCATAATATATTTTGAATCATAGGGAGTTAAGACATGTGCTGTAAACATGGCCCTCATTAGGCAATTAAAACAAGATAAGTCCTTCCTATGGTCTTTAGCTGCCCTACACAGCTGATACCTGGGATTCTGCCCACTTCTTTCATAACATACAGGGGCAATGAGGAATTTCGAGACTATTTGCCAGTCTTCTTCCTTTCCCAGGGATCTTCTGGGATTGAGGGGTGAGGTGGCTCTGATGAGTCCAAACTGTCTTCTGGGGAGAAAGAATAACTTGGAGCAGAAACATTTGGATTAGAAATAGTGTGGCAGTTGGGTTTAGTACCTTTGATCATGGGGGTTATATTGTTGCTGGAGGGTGAGGCAAAGGGCATTGACATTTTGTCAGGTGTTGGGGAGGAAAGGCCTTGATCTAGGATGGCAGACTTCCAGGCTGGCCTTCTGGAGGCATGGCCCAAGGTGGAGGTTGAATGATTGAAAGTGGGGGCGTGACCCGCAGTTGTGGGGGTGGAGTCTGGAGGTTCATTCAGGGTGGAGGAGAAGGTTGTGGTAGCAGGATGTGGAGGAGCCAAGATGGAGGGAAGACAGTCAGGCTCAGGGGCATCTGGAAAATTTTAAATTATCTGACTCAGGATTGATTTTAATTTGTTCTTTGAACATATTTGGCCACGATCAGTGAGAATTAACTTAAAGTATCCATATACACACCTTTCTACTTTGGACATCTGGCTGCCCATTTTTCTCTTTCTCTGCCTTGGGCGGAACAGCCACTAGAACACCCCAAATGAATTATGTGATGTCAGTGCGTATTGTAAAAAGACAGTGACAAAATGGGCAATAATTGTCCTGCGTTTCCCCAAACCTACCTGCAATCCTATGCAGGTGAAACTGTTGTTGTCCCTGTGGATCCTGGCCGCAGTCTCCCGAAGCAATGATGAATCTGCCGGCCCGGCACAATCCAAAATCCCGGAGAGCACTGGCCTGTCCATTAGCTAACCCCAGATGACATGACTGAATGTCAGGGTCCCTGTTCGGGTGCCAAATGTCGCAATGAAGGTGGCTGTGAAAAACCTTTCTGGTTCCCCAACTTCAGGGCAAGGGTGGTGAAAATGAAAAGGGGCAGATACTGGGGAAGATGAAAGAGGAAAGCCTTATAAATATGATTGCCTGGCAAAAGATTTTGAGAATATGGAAACTATAAGTGAGATTGAAATGAAAACACGCTTTGATATACCATGCCTTAGTTACTGAACAACTGGAAAACAATAATATGGCCGGCTGAAGGTAATCTTCTTTTGATGAAAAAATACCCTCTGTTTGCAGACAGGTCCAAGGGTCAGAGCAGACCCTACTAGCTTGGCAGAAGGGGTCCAAAGAGTAGTTTTTAGGGTTTAAAATGTAACACAGCATGGTAATGTCATGATTCTTACAGGCTGTAAATAAATGCTGTAAGATTTGTATATGGTACTAGATTGATTAGTGAAAATTAGAATATGCAGCACAGAAGATTTCTTGTTTTGTAACAGGAACTCCCCTCCTCTTTCGGGCACCCATTTTGGGCACCTCTTTTGAGCTCGTCTTTCGGGCGTGTTCTGAGCTGTGGCTGGCAGCTCCAAACAAGGCCCCTGCACCCACACCCTCTGCAATAAACCACAAATTCCAAGACCTGGCTTCAGAGATCTCTCGTCTCCGTCCATCTCAACTGTCCTAACCCCCGATGCTCCTACAAGCAGGATCGATAGAGTTGCCCAAAAAGAACTTTAGTAACAGGGTGAAAAACAATAAACATGGAGAAGTCAAGCACAGTATGAGGGGTGGGATTCAAAGACCTGAGATAAAGGCGAAGCAACAGTAGATACACTTGGGGATAGAACACTCTAGAACAATAGCTCTATAGGGGAAAGAAGTAACCAGTAGGGGAGGAGAACTTGGACAACTTAGCAGAACACTAAAGGCTTATGGGGGAACTCTCAAACTCACCCTAAGTTAAACAAATTATTCCCAGGGCTTGAAACCTCATGCCCAGTACTTCTGGGATACAATCTGTCTAACTCTGAGTTACAGCTGGGCTAACTCCAACACTGCTGCTTTGCTCTGGTCCCTTGGGACCATGTGGCCCAACAGAGCCACAATGATGTCCTTGGTTCCACGAGGCTCCACAGCGTCACAATGGTCCCTTGGATCCATGGTGCTCTGCAGTGTCACAATGGCCCCTTCATTTCACAAGGCTTCCAAGTGTCACATTGGTCTCCATAGGAAGGAAACCACAGAGCCCCCCTGTTTCAGGGGCTGATGAGTGGCAACCACCAGAGGCCAAGGCAAGTCTGATCTGTCTGTCCTGGCAGGTTTGCTTGGAGCAACCCTTGGATATTTGAAATTATGAATGTGGAGTCCTAATTTAAAACATTTGTGCCTGGAAAAGAAGGATTTTTTTTTTCCATAAAAAGCAAAGCACAGAGCTCTTTCCAGTGTTTGGAAAGTAGGTGAGTGCTGCCCCTCAGGAATCAAAGACCAGCTAGACTTGTCTGTTCTGGCAGCTTTTGTCTGACAGCAATCCTTAAATACACAAAAATTTGGAGGTTGAATCCTGATTTTGGCCATGGATATCTGGAAATAATGACAGTTCTTTTCCATAAAAGAAGAGCCCAGAGCCCCAGTGTTTCAGGGGCAGATGGGAGTGGCCTTCCACATTCCAAGATCAGCCAGACCTGTCAGGTGACCCCTGGGAGGCCAAGACAGCCACACCTATTTCATGTTCCCTCAGTTCCACTGGGGCCCTGCAGTGTCACAATGGTTCTCTTGCTTCCATGATGTCCTCAGGTGTCATAATGACCCCTTGATTACACAAGTCCTTAAGGAACTTAATGGTCTCCATGGTTCCACAAGGCCCCACAGTGTCATAATGGTCTATTGGTTCCATGAAGCCTCGCTGTGTCCAATGGCCCCTTGGTTCCATTGGGGCCCAGTAGTGCAACAATGATTCCCTTGGTTCCACAAGTTCCCATAGTGTCACAATGGCCCCTTCCCTCCCTGAGGCAGGGTCAGAATGGTCTCCATGATTCCATGGAGCCTTGCATTGTCACAGTGGTCTCCATGGATCCACGGTGCCTCACAGGATCACAACGGCCCTTTGGCTCCATGTGGAGGCCCTAAAATGCAGCAATGGCCTCTTGGTTCCACAAAGCCCTGCTGCTTCACACTGGCCCCTTGGGACCATGTGGCCCAGCAGAGCCACGAAGATGTTCTTGGTTCCATGAGGCCCCACAGTGTCACAGTGGCCCCTTGGATCCATGGTACCCTGCAGGGTCTCAATGTTCCTCTGTGACGGTGTTCACAGGGGTTTTCGGACTGGGGAAGAGACAAGGATCTGACTCCATGTTTCAGAAGGCTTGAATTATTTTTTTATGATATATATTACATTAAAACTATACTAAAAATAGAAGAAAAGGTTTCATCAGAAATCTAGCTAAGAATAGAATAGCCAAGAAAGAATAACAAAGGCTTGTGGCTCTGGCTCTCTGTCTGAGCCAGCTGAGCTGTGATTGGCCATTAATTACAAACATCCAAGATGGGCCAATCAAAGATGCACCTGTTGCATTCCACAGCAGCAGATAACCATTGTTTACATTTTGTTACTGAGGCCTCTCAGCTTGTCAGGAAGAAAAATCATAAGGAAAGGATTTTTCATAAAAGATGTCTGTGACATGTCACCTTTTTTATTTTAGTTAAATTAAAAAGAAAAGTGTTTGTAATTTCATCTGCTGTACCCATGAAGAGGAAAGAACAAACACTTGACAGGTTATCTGTTGCCAATCAAAACCTCAATCAAGTGCTGATGTGAAATGATCAGGGAAATTCTTCACCTGTAGAACATAAAAGTCTATCATATCACTAAAACAATCTTACAATATAAGAAAATGCAAAACAATGCAAAGAAAATTTATTGCTCCAAGTCCAGACAGCTGAGTTTCAGGAGAAAGTCCATGGACTGAAGATGTTCCTTTTTGACATCTCTGGAAGTCCCTTTTGGTCCTGAAACAGGCTTGCAGAATCCTGAAACATAGAACTGCTAAAGAAAAATCATCAATGACTATCAAAAATCCATTGACAGTTATCAAAAAATTTTGAGAAAATTTCAAGAATGTCTTGGCCACAGCCCTTTATTGAACCACTTGGGCTGAGGCTAATCTTTGGCTCTTCAGTGCTTTTGAGCTGCTACTAGCTCTTTCAACTCTTTTCATTTAATTTTTTTTTTTTTTAAATAAGTAGTAGCAGCAGCAGAGGAGCCTGAGAGGCCCTGGGGGGGGCCCCTGGGGGTGGGCCCACATGGAAGGAAGGATCCAGGAACCCCAGACCTGGCCCACAAAATGGTGGCCCAGGTACTGATGAATGGAAGCAAATCCCCCAAACCCAACAGCCAGCTGGGCCGCCTTCCAGAATATTTCCAGGGAACCAAGCCAAAAGCCCAGGGATCCGGGCCTGCTTCCCAGGGGCTCTGTGTTCTCACAACCCGGCACCCTTTGCCTGAATCCAATGCCTGGGCAGCACGGTGACCAAATGGAAATCCTCCTGTTGACTACCAGTACAGACCAGCACCTGGGATCCCTGGGAATCCCTTGAATCGTCATCTCAGATCTGGGGGATGCTTTGTCCCCACAGCAAGCAAGATGATGGTCACTTTCCTGCTGTTTCCCTTGCCTCTGCAATGCAAATGCCAGTGTTCCTGCTTCCTGGGCTGGGATAGCACCCCAACCCCCTCTGGGCTGGGGATCAGAGGAAGAACTCCCAGGAGCCACCTCCCCCTCGCTGCTGGGGCATTGCAACCCCCAACGGGAACCTCCCGACCAAATGCGAACATGCCCGCGGAAAAAGCTGAGCTTGACAGCAGGGATCCAGGCGTCGGCTGTTGGGCCACACCTCCTTCATGGAAGGACAGGCCAGCGCCCCTTTCCCCTGCAGTTGGGGCATTTTCAGGGCTTCCCTTACTGATGCCTCCATTGGTGACTGGACAAGGCAGAGCTGGTGGTGAAGCTCTTCCCACACTGGGGACACTCATAGGGCATCTCCCCAGTGTGGATGCGCCAGTGGGTGATGAGGTGGCAGTTGTGTTTGAAGCCCTTCCCGCAGTCAGGGCAGCGGAAGGGCCTCTCATCCATGTGAATCTGCTGGTGGTGGATGAAATTGGAGCTGGTGCGAAACCTCTTCTGACACTCAGGACAATTGTAGGGTGTCTCCCCAGTGTGGATGCGCTGATGCCTGATGAGTTCTGAGCTGCAGCTGAAGCCCTTCCCACATTCCCTACACTCGTAGGCCCACTCTCCAGTGTGGATCATCTGGTGGCAGATCAGGGGGCTGCTCTGGCTGAAGCTCTTCCCACACTCCAAGCACTTGTAGGGCTTCTCCCATCATGAAGCTGCTCCTGGGCAGCCAGCTCTGAGCTCTGGCTGAAGCTCTGTCCACCTTCCTGGCTCAGGGTGGGTCTTTCCTCCTCAGAGCACCCTGGGCTGGCTTTGGAGCCCCTCCTCCTGTGGGATCTCTGGGGATTTTCCTCCCCATTGGAATTTTGCACCGTGGAGTCCCTCAAAATGGCCTCTTCCACGGTTCTCTGCTGTGGGGATTTGTCCTCCTGGTCTCCATCCTCAGCTTCTTGTCTGGGGGGAAAGGACAAGGAGAGGATGGGATTTGCCTCCATGCCAGAGGGAAGGGGAAGGAGATCCCCCCAGTGCATCCCCGGCAGGATGGTGTTGGCAGCAGGGTTGTCCTGCAGCCAGGGGCCATGCTGGGCTGGGAGATGGAGCAGGAGAGAGGGGAAAGGGACACTGACCTTCCCCTCCTCACCTGCCTGGGTGTCCCAGGGCATCTTCCTCTTCCTCACAGCCTCCTCCTCCATCTAGCAAAGGTTTGGGGTGGGAAATTGTGTTTTGGGAGAAAAAACAAGGGATGAGCACATTGACTTTTGTACTGGTTTGAAGGCAAACCTGGGGGGAAAGTCTAAGCCAGAATTACAATTTAAACAAAAATGAAGATCAAGGCAATGATACAGAAACACTGCCTTAAACTGACAGAGTCAGGATATAACCTGACACCCTGTTGGTCAGGGTGGTGGCTGCAGTCCCATTAAATGGTGGCTGCAGTCCTGTTGGAGTGATGAACGTGATTCTGTCAAGCAGTGATCCTGTAGAAGGGTCTGGTCTTCCTCTGAAGGTCCAGTGGTGGTTCTGGAGCTCTTGTCCTCTGGGAATCCAGTAGGCAAGCTGCTCCTGGTGTTGCAAGCCTCAGCTTATATCCAGGTAGGAATGCTTGGATCCTCCCCTGGGTGGAGACATCCCACAATGGGATGATGGAATTTGATCAGTCCTGCAGTGACACTCAATGGCCCATTCACAGAAGATATCTCCCCTGGAGGGCGTTATCAGGGGTGAGTCATGGAAGAGATAAAGAACACTGCCCCACCTGTTTATAGCAGTTGATGAAGATGGGGATTGAAAACATGCATTTGGTTACATCTTGCATTGCAACCTGAAACAGTGGGGTAATCCCTGCTCAGGGGGTGAACACCACCCCCCTTACCCAAACTGGCTCAGGTGTAAAACCCCCACCCTGGGAAGGCCACACACACAGGGGACAATGTCACACTTGCCCTGCTCCAGGGGAGGTCTCTGTCCCTGTCACTCCCTTGCTGTCCCCCCTTTTCTCTTTCTTTCCATCTCTCTCTCTACCTCACATTTACTGTTCAATAAAATCCACTTTGGATTTGGTCTTGTTAGCACCTTAATTGGGGCAGAGGCATCTCTCTAACAATTTTATTAACCAGATTGCCAGATCATTTTGGCACAGTGAGTTCAGGGCACTGTTCTTTGACCCCGAGTGGCTTTGACAACAGCATGGTTCCCTCCTCTCAGGAGGTTGTGGTTCTCTCCGGAGGAGCTCTTGGAAATTTGGATGCAGTGCTTCCTTCCTCTTGGGGAACTGATGGGAGAAATGATGAGGAAAATGGCTGTTGTGTGTGGCCAGTGAAAAAGAGAATATTTTGTTGTCCTTCCTTGAAAAGTTTGTTAAAATCACTGGAGGAGAGGGATCAAATGATACCAGTGACACTGACAAGGTTCATTCACCCCACAGTGAGGAACAGAAGGCTGCTGAAAGTCCCACAAGAAGCCCAGCTCAAGTAGCTAAATTCCCAAATAACTCCTGAATTCCCAGGCTTGGGTTCTTTGCCAAATGCGAGAATCATTTTTCTCTTCATCCCTGTCACCTTTGTGACAGCTACACAGAGTTTCCCCTTCCTTTTAATAATCTGTATTGGGCCAAATTTCCACTTTTCTTTTATTGGAACCTGCCAGCAGCTGAGCTGGAGCTGTGCAGGAACCAATGAAACTTGGAATTGCCACAAAACTGCTTCTATTGTCAGTTTATTCATGTTTGGGATTTGTTTGTGTTTTCATCACAAGTTACTTGTGGGAAAATCAAATATTCATCAAAGTGATTTTATGCAGAGTTAAGTTTGATTTCTGCCAAGTTTATTTTGTCCAGTTCCCAGGGGATGCTCAAGGGGTCTCTGTGCCTCTCCCCAGGGGATGCTTGGGAGGGGGGCTTGGGGGGGTTGTCCCTGTCCCTGTCACCCCAGGCCATTCCCCAGGGGTGTCCCTCCCTGTCACCCCAGGCCATTCCCCATCCATCATTCTCACCCCAGGGAATGCCTGGGGGGTCTCCCTCCCTCTCACCCCTGTGCCAGGGGGTGCTCGGGGCAGTCTCTGTCCCTCTCAGCCCAGGGGATGCTCAGGGGGTCTCCATCCCTCTGGCCTCAGGCAATGCCTGTGCAGGGCTGGGGACCAGGGGCTCTGTGTCCCTCTCACCGCTGAGGGTGCTCGGGGCTGGGGGGGCTCTCCGACCTTCTCACCCCTGGGAGGCCGGGGGTCTCTGTCCCTCTCAGCCCTGCTGTGACCCCACCCAAACATCATCGGGCTCAGAGGGACAGAGACACCCCCAAACCCCCAGAAGGGCTGAACCTGGGATTTGGTTTGGGGCTGAGGATTTAGGAAGGGGCTGGAATTGGGGCTGGGCTTGGAGTTGGGGCTGAGATTTGGATTAGAGCTGGGATTGGGGTTAAGGCTAGACATGGGATTGGCTTTAGGGCTGGGGTTGGGATTGGGTCTGGGGCTAGACGAGTTTGGCACTGGGATGGGATTAAATACAGAACTGTGAGTGTGTCTAAACATGGAGTGAGATTGAGACCAGGATCAGGGTCAGGTTTGGGACTGAGCTCGCCCAGAGCAGGACAGTGGGGATGTCACTGTGGGAGGGTTTGGGGAAAATCCTGGTTTGGGGAAAAACAAGGCTGAATGCCTTGGGTTGGGGATTCCTCCCACCCATGTCCATCTCTAGAAAATACCTGATGTCCAGAAAAACCTTCAAAAATCAAGAGTGAATTTAAAAAAAGCCACCAGGAGTGTCCCATTTCCAGTCTCATCCCTCTGGGGTTCTGGTGGTCCCCATCTCAGGACTGCTGGGGATCCCAGGGGTCCTGGGGATCCCCCCTCTCCAGGGTCCTGCTTAGGATTCTGGGAGGTTTTGGAGTCCCAGGGTCCCCTCCCCAGCCTCCCCCAGTCCAGCCACTTGGGGTTCCCCTCTTCCCACTGCCCTGTCCTGGTTTAGGGCAAATTTGGGAAAAACCTCCAAAAGGACATTCCTCTAGAATGCAAATTCAAGCAGCCCCTTCCCCAACCAGATCAGGAAAATATTTCCTTGGAGAAAAGGGGAAAAAAAATTATTTAACAGGCAAAGCATTCACCAACACAAAAATGAACAATATTAAAAATAAAACCTCTTGCCAGCTCCAAAAGAGATGACAAACTCAGAAAGTCCTCTGTGGGCTGTAGCTCAGCTCACTCAGTCTCTCTTATCAGTCTCTTATCAGTCCCTCCAGCACTGGAAATGCCACGGCCAAGGCTCAGCCAGGTGGGCCACAGGTGGGAGCTGCCGGTGGTGTTCTGGGTGTTCAGTCCAGAGCAGGTTTAAACAGCTCCAAAGAAAAAGAAAAATCACAGTCCAGGGAACTTCTCTGCCTCAGAGAGCTAAAAACTAACTAAAAGCAAAGGAGAGCTCTGTCCTGCTGTCTGTTGGCAGACAAATGATACCTTAGGTTTTAAGTTTTTCTGTTCTGTTTTGGTGCGCAGCTTTAGCTTTATATTAAGTGTTACTGGGATCTTTTCACAGGGCGGTGAAGACAAAACAATCCTGCTGCAGCTGGAGACTCAAGGACAATCTCTTCAAACTTGAGGCCCAAAGCATAAACAACATGAAAAGAGGAGAGCAGGCAAGCAAGCAAGGAGGATGAAACTTCATAATTTGAAGTTATTAATTGGGCAGTTAACTCCTATATGCAAATGGACTAAAACTTATAAAATGTGAGATCTCGTGACCAAGCCCTCTTTTCCTCCCATCTTGAAGCCATCCAGGCAGAGCCACAACTGTGGCTCCAGTACTGTCAGAGTGTGGCCTTTAAGGCACTTCAGTAAAAATCCACTTTATTTCTCTTAGCTCTGTCTGGCCTCTATTCCAGCTCCTCAAGGCATCACAACAGTCCAGGAGCCAGGATGTGGAGGAGTGAGTGCAGTTTCTGAAAACAAACTGCAGCTTCTTCCTCCTCCCCTTCGCTCTCAGAACCAGCCTTAAAGGTGCAGAACTCATTTCTGGGCTAAACAGACCGATGGGGTACGAGCATCATGAAGTCACCCCAGGACACGCCCCTGTCAGGGTCAGGGGGTCCCGTCCCCGCCTCATCTCCGGGCTGCCGGGGGTCCCCCAGCTCCGGGATCGCCCCTTCCCTCTCCCCGCCCTGGGGTCCCCTGTTCCACAGCCCCGGCTCTCACGGGGATCCCCAAAACCAATGTCCCGCCCCGTCGGTACCGGGCCATCCCCACGTGGGCCCCCGGGACCCTCCCGAGGGGCGATCGCGGCTCCTCTCCCCTGAACAAGCTCCTCTTAGGGAGCCCGGAGATATCCGGGGCTCGAGTCCGGATCTGCCGGCTCCGAACACTCTCCAAGAAAATCCTCCCCCAGACCCCTGGCTGGAGCCGGGGCGAGGGATCATCCTCGCCCTCACCTGCGGCTCGGGGCTGGGGGCGATGCTCCCAGGGCAGGGGTGCTGCAGGCTCAGCGTGCGGGCGCTGCGAGCGCCGGGATTCTCCTGCCCCGCTCCTGCCCTCCTCTCCCTCCTCTTCCTCCCGCATTCCCTCCGCTCCCAGCCCGGACCCCCTTTCCCACCGCTCTGCCCCATGCCCCGCAGCACCGGCTGCTGGGTGGGGCGCCCCGATCGGCCCCAGGGCTGGGCAGGGGGCTCAGGGACCCCCCAGGGCGGATCCGTCCCCCGGCCCGAGCCCCAAATTCCGCTCCCTGGGCCGCTGGGCTCTGCGGGTCCGCCTGGCAACCCCCTGAGTCATCGGCGAGAAAAGCGCTGGTTGGCTGGAAATTGTTCAGCGCGTCCTCTGATTGGCTGGAATTGTGAAAGGCGCTGCGCTCTGCGGCTGTCCCTGGGGCAGCTGCCAGTCTGGGCCAGAGCCTTTTCCTTTTCTTTCTCTCCTCTGAGACCTTTTTCCTCTTTCTTTCCTTCTTTCTCCCCGAGACCTCTTCCTGATTTCTTTCTCTCCTCTCTTCCCCATTTCTTGTTCAGTTCAATCCAAGTTCGAGCAGATCCGCAGGTTGCGCTCCCACGCTCTCATTTTTCGCACCTTCACTGGGGCAGAGGCGTCTCTCCCTCTCGAAATCCTAACCCATGGGCAGGGTCCTTTTCCCAGCCCAATCCTTCCAGGATTTTGTCGGGGACTCCTTCCATTTCTTCCCCTCCCCTGCCAGTCAAATGTGCTGGAAAATGCCCGATAAAGCCACCTTTGCTGTGTGCTCTGGGAGCCCACAGAGCTGCTGGACCTTGTCCCCTGGCCCTGCACAGCTCCTTGGGAGGCACGGCAGGAGCAGCACCCTGGGGCCTCAGGAATGCCCTCTGGGATCCATGGCACACACTCCCAGGGGCTGTTTTCCAGTTCCCAGCCAGGAAAAGATGTTCCTGCCCTTGAAGGCAAATCTGCTTAAGAAGGAGCCAAAAGCCAAGTGGGAGCAAGATCTTAGAGTGACATTTCACTGCCAGCCTTCATAACTTCACCCATGGTTGTTGTAGCTCATGGATTGGGAATGAAATCAGGGCAGGGTCTTTGGTGGGAGCTGCCCTGGGCCAAGGGAGACACTGAGAGTGAAAAAGAGCAGGGAAAGAGAGGCAGGAGAGAAAGGAGGACACAAACAAAAGCAGCTGAGAAGGTGGCACTCTGCAAACAGAACTGGAACTGACTGAAAATGAATGGGACAGAAAGAAATAATTTTCCAACTTTATTTCCTATCAAAATGCAATTTCCTCCCTTTCTCACAAACCTCCTCCCAGTGTCATTCAGCAGGGCTGTCAGAAAGGTTTTCATTCTGGGTGGATGTTCCAGGCTGCAGCCAACAAGGAAACAGGGAATGGGGATTTTCCTGCTCCTGGGGAGTTTGACATCCTCAGCTGAGGAGAGGAGGAGGCACCAGAAAAAAGGGCAGCTGGGCTTCACCCTTCCACAGGAAAGGGGGGGAGAAATCTCTCATCCTGTCTGCAGCTGCTCCCACAGGGATGTGAGGGGCTGATCCCAGAGCCCCAAGGGTCACAGTCAGGGGCTGCCCTCAGGGAATGCTTAATTTTTGGTATTGAGGGGCAGCGTGGGAGCACCTGGATCTTGGAGCACCCAGCTGCCCCCCATGTTTGGAGGTGCCTGAGGAGGGCTGGGATGATGCCAGGGACATCCTGCAGTGACATCCCCCTGTCCTGCTCTGGGTGAGCTCAGTCCCAAACCTGACCCTGATCCTGGTCTCAATCTCACTCCATGTTTAGACACACTCACAGTTCTGTATTTAATCCCATCCCAGTGCCAGACTCATCTAGCCCCAGACCCAATCCCAACCCCAGCCCTAAAGCCAATCCCATGTCTAGCCTTAACCCCAATCCCAGCTCTAATCCAAATCTCAGCCCCAACTCCAATCCCAGCCCCAATTCCAGCCCCCTTCCTAAATCCTCAGCCCCAAACCAAATCCCAGGTTCAGCCCTTCTGGGGTTTAAGTGTCTCTGTCCTCTGAGCCCGATGATGTTTGGGTGGGTCCCAGCAGGGCTGAGAGGGGACAGAGACCCCTGGCCTCCCAGGGGTGAGAAGGTTGGAGAGCCCCCAGCCCCGAGCACCCTCAGCGGTGAGAGGGACAGAGCCCTGGTCCCCAGCCCTGCACAGGCATTGCCTGAGGCCAGAGGATGGAGACCCCCATTGCATCCCCAGGGTGAGGACAGAGACCCCGAGCATCCCCTGGGCTGAGGGACAGAGAAATAGTTTGCACCCCTGGCACAACTGTCCCCTTTGGACGCAGGGTTTGAGGATGAAGAGGAGGCAAGAATCTTGACTCCATAATTAGAAGACTTGATTTATTATATTATATATATATTACATTAAGACTATACTACAAAGAGATAGAAGGAAGAAGTTTTCAGAAGGCTAGCTAAGAATAGAATAGCAAGAATGATAACAAAGCAGCTGGCTCCGACAGAGAGCGAGAGCCAGCTCTGTCATGACTGGTTAAAAAATCAAACACCCATAGAAAGCCAATCACAGATGCACTGTTGCATTCCACAGCAGCAGATAACAATTGTTTACATCTTGTCTCTGAGGCCTCTCGGTTTCTCAGAAGGAAAAATCCTAAAGGAAGGATTTTTCACAAAGATGTCTGCAACATCTCACCTTTTAATTAATTAAATTAAAAAGAAAAGTGTTTGTAATTTTCTCTGCTGGGCCTGTGCAGAGGAAAGCACAAACACCTGAGAGGCTATCTTTTGCCAATCCAAATCTCAATCAAGTGCTGGTGTGGAATGAACAGGGAATCTCTTCACCTGTATAACATAAGATTCTATCAAATCACTACAAACAATCTTATAATATAAGAAAATGCAAAAAAGCAATGCAAAAAATTCAAGTCCAAGCAGCTGAGTTTTCAGGAAAAGTCCATGGACTGAAGATGTTCTTCTTTGCCATCTCTGGAAGTCCCTTTTGTTCCTGAGACAGGCTTGCAGACTCCTGAAACAACAAACTGCTGAAGGAAAATCTATCAATAGTTATCAAACAGATTCAAAGAATTTTGAAAAGATTTCTAGAATGTCTTGCTGCGGCTCTTTCACCCTTTTTTTTTTAATTCAAAATTTTTTTTTTTTTTTTTTTTTTTTTTTTTTGTTTTGTTTAGTCAGAAAGAGCAGCAGCAAATCCAAGGGCAGAGAGACCCTGGGGCCCTGGCCCATGTGGAAGGATGAGGAACAGACCACCCATGAAACGGTGGCCCAGGCCCAGAAGGGGGAAGCAGAACCCCAAATCCAGCAGGAGGCCAGGTGGGGGCCCTGGCATTCCCAGCAGCCAAACCAAACAGCCCAGGCCCAGCCACGCCAGGCAGGCTTTGCTTTCCCACAGCCTGGCACCACACTGCCGATGGAATGGCAAAATGGGTGGCCAAACGTTTCCTTCCCCAAAATCACCGAGGGCTTGCCAGCAGTGGGGAGAGCAGAAGTGTCGTGCAGGAATCCCCATCTCAGAGTCTAGGGATGTTTGTCCCCCACAGATAAGTGATGATCGCTTTTAGCTGTGCCTCTCAATACAAATGCGGCAAACGATGGTGCTTCCCATCTGCCTCCCGGTACCCCCAACCTCCGGGCTGGGGGACCAAAGGCAAATCCTTCCTGACCCACCACGCCCGCGCACAGGGCGTGCGAGGGCACAGCTGCCACGCACCTCCCATGGAAACCCCTTGATCGAACAGCCCTGAAGCCGCAAGAACTCTATCTTAAAAACAGGCAGATGGGTGCTCCCACAGCCAGCTGGCGGGCCATGCCCTCCCACAGAAGGGAGGCTCACGCCTCTTCCCTGTCCCAGCTCCGGCCTGCAGGCAGCCTGACAGCCCAAGAACCTGGGGAAGTCCTGCTGAACAGGGGGTGATGGGTGATGCTGCCGCCACACCGGGCCGGGCTCGGCGTCATTGTCAGCAGCAGCATCCTGAACCAGGCGGGCTCTGTGTCTTCTGCCCCTGGCTCTGGGGTCGGCTATGAGATGCAGGCGAGAAACCGCAGGATCGGGTAACGGGGAGGGAGGAGGCGCGTGGGACAGTTGCTGCCCAGCGACATCGGCACACGCAGGAAGTGCCGGAGTCAGCGTGGGAAGATGCGGTGCGGGCGCAGAAGCCGATGGAGCCGCGGGCGGGGACGCCCCGGCAGGCGGCGGGGCGGTCTCGGGAGGCGGCCCCACACAGGCCCGCAGGCGGGTCTCAGGGACCGGGTGCCGCCCTCTCTGGAGGCGGGGCAGGGCCCAGGAGGCCGGTTGGGCGGTGCGGCAGGGCTGAGGTATGCTCCCCATCCCCGAGAGGAAACAGGAGGAAAAACGGCATCTGAGCATGCTCAGACGCAGAGAAAAAAAACTTTTTCGGCTCGGGGACGAAATCTTCGCCCCCATCATTGTTTTGGGGGCTGAGGGCGAGCAATCGTCCCCCCAAAGGGTCGTCTCCTGGAGGAACCGGGGGAATGGGCATTCCCCTGCAGCGAGCAATCCAGGGAAAACAGCTGCTCTGTTTCAAAACCTGAAAGCAGCCTGAAAGCTACCAGAGACCTTAGGACATCCAAACCCACGCTCAAAACAGAACTGGAAAAATAGAGTCCATGCACTCCCATACGAACAGGTCGAGAGCATAGAAGTGCACATTAGTAAAAATCCAAAGAGCTTTTGCCATTGAAAAACTCATAGAAATCTGTCTCCATCAGGAGAATTTCATCCTCTTGACCCCATTTTTAAGCCAGGAGGGCAATAAAAGCCTCCTCTGAAGGGGAGAAATGAACCATCATCCCAAGGGAGAAGTCCTCCACATCAGACGGCCACAAATTACGACGGGCCACATTTTCAGGAGGGGAAAAACCCACAGTACCTTTACACAGTGTCCAACACTCTCTGGCCATCTGCATGGTCCTGGTAGGGCTTTCAGACATCATCCTGAGGCTTTTCAGAAGGATTTTTTGGTCAGCCTTACTTTGAACTCTGTCCAAATCAGGATCTTCAGTTCTCAGCTCTGGCTAGAAATCCACTTCTGTGGTTGCTCGTGAAGTCCATCAATGCCACATACCTGGATTTACCCAAATGTAGCAAATGCTCCTCTGGTGGTCTCACCATGAGAAATGTCCTCCAGTCGAAGGTCCAATT
>JALJVW010000117.1:4012933-4028699 GCA_024865655.1 Emberiza elegans | reverse complement strand
CCAGAATGAACCCAGAACTCTCCCTGTGTGTGCCTGACACAAGGACAGTAAGAGCAAGGATAAAAAGAATACGGCCCAAAAGCTTAACAGAGCTCAAAATTAACAGGACTGAACTTAACCTTAACTGATACCTTCAATTTCACAGTTTAGGAAAAAACAGCATTTAGCAGGATTTAATCTAATTTATAAACTATGACTTTGCAATTTACAGAGGATTAATATTTAACAGTAATTAACACAGCTTATGACTTATATTAAACATAACAACTTAGAAAATCAACAACTCTTAGCAGTGTTTAACTTCACTTAGACCTTTTAACTTAACCTTACCTAAAGGCAATAGTTCATCCTGGCCGCACTTGGCATCTACAGCTTTCTTTGGCAGTGTGAGAACAGGGATGTTGAACAAAAACAGTTCCCAGGGCTGCTCCTACAGAAAGCAGGAGCTGGTAGGACAGCAGCAGTGCCTGGAGCAGACAGTGTTTGTGATGAGCTGCAGAAGAGCTGAGCCCAGGGGCTGTTGGCCAAAGCTGAGGCCCAAGGAGCATTTCTCAGCTGGCAGGGCGGCCTGAGAACGGGAGGGGGGAATGCAGCAGCACAGGGCCCATGGAACCAAGGGACCATTGTGACACTGTGGGGCCCTGATAGACCAAGGGACCATTGTGACACTGTGGGGCCTCATGGAATCATGGAGACCACTGTGAGATTGCTGGGGCCTCATGTAACCAAGGGAACTGTACTGATGCTGTGTGGCTCCATGGATTGTAGGGAACATTGTGACACTGAGAGGCCCCATCAAACCAAGGCTCCATTGTGACACTACAGGGCCTTATGGAGCCAAAGGTCCATTGTGACATTGCAAGGCCTCATGGAACCATGGAAAATCCATTAAGCCGTTAAGACACTTCACAGCCTCACAGGACAATCAAGGGATCATTGTGACATTGTGGGGCACCATGGAACTAAGGAGACCATTGTGACACTGAGGGAACTCATGGGATTGTGGAGACCTTTGTGACACTGTGAGGCCCCATGGAATAAGCAAAGCATTGTGACACTGTGAGGCCTCAAGGAACCAGTGAGACCACTGTGACCCTGGGGGTCCCCACAGAACCAAGAAGACCATTGTGATACTGTGGGGCCTCGTGAAACCAAGAGGCCTTCGTGACATTGCAGGGCTGCATGTAACCAAAGCTCCAGGGTGACACAGAGGGGCCTCCTGTCCTCAATGGTCCATTGTGAAACTGGGGAACCAAAGGAGACCATTGTGACACCGCAAACCCCCAGGGTCCAAAGGTCCATTGTGACATTGCAGGGCACATGGAACAGAGGAGTCCCATTACATTGTGGGGCCTATGGAACCACAGAGACCATTGGGACACTGCAAGGCCTCATGGAATAAGTGGGACTACTGTGAAACTGGGGCCTTATGGAACCTAGCGGCCACTGTGACACTGTGGGACCCAAAAATCCAAGGGTCCGTTGTGACACTGCAGGACTTTGCCATTGTGGCTGCTGGACCCCATAGAAGCAAGTCACAATTATGACACTGTGGGGCCTCATGGATCCAAGGCACCATCGTGACACTATGGGGCCCAACAAAACCAAGGGAACACAGAACATGTCTGGCTGGTTTGGCCTCCCAGGAGCCATCTGACTGGTCAGGCTGACTTTAGCATGTTGAGGATCACTTCTCATCTGCTACTGAAGCACTGAGGTTCCATGTTTTCCTTCCCAATGGAAAAGAACCGTCCTTCTCCTCCAGGCAGCCATGGCCAGAATTGGGATTTCACCTCCAAATTTCCTTATATCCGGAGATTGTTCAGATAGGAATATTGCCAGGACAGGTTTGGCTGGCAACGGTTTCACAATGGTCACCTCTCATCTGTCCCCAAAACACTGGGGAAGGCTCTGTGCTTTCCTTCCTATGAGAAAGAATTGTCCTGCTTCTCCAGGTGCCCATGGCTGAGACTGGGTTTCCACCTCCAAAATTCCTTAAATCCAAATGCTGCTCCCAGACAAAATCTGCCATTACTGACAAGTCTGGCTGGCCTTGGCCTAATGAGGCTCTCACCTGCCTTCCAAATACTGGGGCTCTGTGCTTTCCTTCCTATGTAAAAGAGCTGTCATTCTAGTCCAGGTGCCCATGGCCAGAATTGGGATTTCACCTCCAACATTCCCTATTGTGACAGACTGGAGGAGATTGTTGGCTGGAAACACTTCATGTGTGTGGGGGAGAAAGGGCCAGGTCCAGCCTTATCCTGCCCTGGAACAACAATCCCCCCAGAGCCTCTATCCCAGCCCAGCAGTGTCTGCCAGTCCCTGGCACAGCACAGGCAAAGCTCCACAGCCACCTCTGGAGCCCCCAGCCCAGCTCCTGAGGGACCCAATGAGCCCAAGTCCCACCTGGGGGAAGGGCCGAGCAAAACCAAGGGGTATTTAAGGCTGATCACAAGGCAAGCACATATTTGGCCCTACCTCCTCTTGGAATTTCCATCGGAACACTGCTGGAATCCAGGAGTTTGTAGCTGTGTATGTGCTTCTCTAAATATTATTTTTCTTTCTCTCTCTCTGAGAAAGAGGAAGAAAAATATTTCTTCTATTTTTGTCCTTTTGCAAATTTTGATTAACTTAAAATTGAACAGGCTTAGAGTTTTTGAAGCAGAATGGGCCAAATTAATGTTTTGAGAAGTGTTTTTTGTTGATTGAATGTCCTATTAAAACTTTGGCAAAAATTTCTTTGATTTTCTAAAGCTCCCAGTAGAGGCTGTTTTGTTGTTTTGAGCTCCTGACAATCTCTTATTGATATTTCTCAGTGCATCTAACTCAGAGTACACAAACAATTGTAATTCCTTTTAAATGTCTCCTTGAGAGAGTTGTTGGGGATGGGGGTCAGGGCTTGTCTGTCCTGCTTGGCACAGCCCAGGCAGGGCTTTCCCAGCCCCATTCCACACTCCATTTCCCAGCTGGAGCCGCTGGTGCCTCTGAGTTGTGCTGCCCAAGCCTCAGGGATGCTCTCCTTGTCTGCCCATTCCCCCATGGTCTCTGGGCAGGGATGGCCTCAGTGGGGGCTGCTGACATCCTCAGCAATTTGGAGGCTGCTGCTGAATTCTCCTGCTCCAGAGGATTGTTCAGGCTTCAGCTCTTCAGTGCAGGGATTCAGTGTCCCAGGGCTCATTAACATTCAGAACACCTTAACAAGCCAAGCCTCTGAGAATAATTTGATTTCAGCTTTTAAGTGCTTTGTGGCAAATTAGACAGATCTCAGTAGTGTATTCAAATTGATTGAATTATATTTACAAAGACAGTTAGAAAATGTTTTCTAGGTCGTCTGTAGCTTTTTTTCCTGTTAATACATTCACACGTGCAATGTCCAGCTAGCACTGAATCCCAATGACTCCTCATGCAATTTGAATAGATATGAAAATCAAGACCCTTCATGGCTGACAATCAGTCACACTCTGTCTCTACCCCCACCCCACCATTTCCCCCATCCAAGCCCTGGCACTCAGAGCAGCCTTGTGCAAATCTGAGCTCCCTCCAGCCCAGGCTGCACCTGCAGGGTTCAGCTCCTTGGCTCCAACTCCCACCTGCTTGCATTGGAGAAGGAGTTGCCTGAGACACAGAGGGATGCTCATTTCTTGTCATCCAGCAAAGCCAAGGGAAGGCACAGCTCCATCAAATGCAAAAGTCATTCTTCTGCTGAATATTAAATACACTTTCCACAGCACACAGTCTCAGAGCAATGGAAAACACCTTCTGTGCCCAGCACAGATCCCAAGGTCCCCCCAAACCCTCCCTGCCCCAATTATGCCCAGATTTGCTCTTTGCACACACGAGTCACACCCTGAAGTCAGGAGCTCCCTTCATGCCCAGAGGGAGGGAAAGAGAGAAAGGGGATGAAGAGCTCTCCTGTGCAGAGCCAAGGTCCAAGTGGAGCCCCTCCAGTGGGATCCACAAGTCATCAGGTTTGTGTCCTTTGGGGTCAGGGACTGGTGACACTCAAAGGAACAGAAATTTTTCTTGCCAACAAACACAAGTGGAACATTTGAACAGTTTAACAACCATCACAGCTCTTCCCTCAGCTCTCTGGGATGTTCCAGCAGCATCTGACATGTCCCCCATCTCCAAGGGAGTTTTGTACATAACAGTTTTCGGCAAAGACATAATAAAAATACTGTGATAGATATAGACGCAATTAAGATGTTGACTAATGTGATATTTATTTGAACTTCAGAAATATTGGGCAACTCCCTGCAGCTCAAAGCATGAAACCAGTCATTTAACAGGCACTTGAATGACCAGAGAGCATCTGGAGGAGGAAATCTGGGAGGAATAGGAAGAATAAAGGTCCAGCTGGTCCAGTGAAGGGATGTCCTTAGACTTGGGCATTTAAACAGGAGAGATGGAAACACCTGAAGGAAGAGCGAGAGGAAGTAATACAGATATTGGTGACACAAGTCCACAGGAAGATCATTATTTCTTCTCCTTCTGCCATCATTACACACCCAAGAAATTCCTGTTCCTGGTTTGAAAACTTGTCCATTTCTTAAAAGTACTAAAGTGACCCAGACGAATAAAATGTGCTTGTATATTATGAAACCAACAGGAAATCAAAACCTGTGCCCCTTTCCAGGCAGGCATCAGTTGTGTGCCCGTAAACAGGCAGTGCCACTGTGCCCTGATGTGCCCAGCTAGGATTGGATCTCCCTGAGACCACCTGAGGGAGAGCAGAGCACCTTGCAATCTGCAGGTCCCTGAGAGCCCCGCAGGACTCCTGTCCCATCAACATCTGCTCTGCTCCAGTCTGAAACAGGGCCCATCATGGTACCAGGATCATTAGGGAGCTGAGGTGTGTGCTGGAATTCAATGGCCTCCCCATCCCACAGCAGCCCTGCATTTCCCTCCTGCAGCCTTGGTCTCCAGCAAAGCCATGGAGGCTCTTTGGACTCAGGACTGTTGCTGCAGCCCCCAAGGGCAACTGAGCTCTGCCTTTGGCACAGTCAGACCTGGCCAGCGCAGGCCATGCTCAGCAATTGCTTGTGTGTGCCTGGCCTTGCTGTCAGCCCCGGCAGTGGCTGCGTGGCCCCTTTGTGGCCCTGTGCTGGCCCAGCCATGGTGGTGCAGCCCCTGTGCAGGCCCAGCCCAGGCCAGGAGCATTGCAGCTGGGAAAGGCCCCTGTGCCATGGTGCCCACAGCAGCCTTGGGGCTCTGTGCCCCATGGCCTCCCTGCTGGGCAGCCTCTGCCAGCTCCTGCAGAGCCCATGGCACCTGTGGGGCTGCACAGACAGCCTTCCTCCGGGCTCTGCGGCCTCTGGGCCAGCAGAGAGGCCAGCCAGGGCTGGCCATGGCTGGGAACAGGCCCTGAGCCCCACAGGAGGATGGAGCTGGGCCACAGCCAAACTCAGCCCAGGCCAAAGCTGGGCTCAGCAGCCAGGGCTGCCAAGGGCTGGGCACAGAGGCTGGCGCTGACAAATGTCCTGGGCCCCCTCCCTGCTCTGTCCATGCCACCAAGGGCACAGAGCAGCCTCCTCTCTGGGCCACTTGCCTGTTTGCAATGCCTTGCACAGGCACTGGCCCTGCCCCACAAGGCCTGGCCTGAGTCCTGCCCCTGCATGCTCAGCCAGGCTGAGATGGACACTGATGGTTTCTGGGCCAGGCTCTCGGAGCCCAGCCCAGCTCCCTGCAAGCTCTGCCAGCTGCCCTGAGCTCTGGGCAGCACCAATGGCCTCTCCCCAGCCTAAAGAGGATATAATTCCAATATGTACTGATGGGACGTGCCCAGGCTCGTCTGGCCCCTGCTTCTTGGCCAGGAGCAGCAGCTGTGGTTCTGCACCACAGAACTACTTCAGGCTGGCTGGAAATTAGGCAGTTAGGCACTAGATATGTCCCGGCTTGTGGGAACTCAGTTCTTTACCTCTGACAGAGTCCTTAGGTGAAGGTGAAGAGAAAAAGAGAGGGGATTCTGAGGAGAGTTATAATCCAGAGTTTAATTCCAAGGTCACAGAGCTCCAAATCATGGCAACAGCTCCTAACAGAATGCAACCACATGGTCTCAAGGTCCTTTTAAGCTCGGGAGCAGTGGGAGGGGAGGGACAGGTGAGCCACCAACCAGGTGAGAGAAGGGGAAGGCTCAAAGGATAAAGACGCTTGGCCAGGCCAATGACCTCAGGCCAGAGGGGGCATCCTTTGAATTTGACCAACGACACAATGCCCTTGCTGGAATGTGGACTTTGACAGACAGGACTTGGCAAGGGGACAAGGGGGAGGGGGAAGCATACTGGGGAATGGCTGAAACAGGAAATGACATAGCACACTGCAACATCTCCCCTTAGTTTTGTTTAAAAAGAAGAGGGATGGATTTGTGGTGCAGAATGCTGGCCAAACCATGGTTTGTAAATCAATTCAGCATTTTCCACTGAGGCTTCCATGTCATCTATTGGAGCACTAAGGGCTTCAAATGGTAAACTTCGGGAGGAGGAGATGAGCTTGAAATCAACTTCAGAACCATCCATTTGATTAGTCCAAAAACAATGCTAACAACTACAATAATTAAAATAAACAATAGTAAAAGCACAGTTTTCAGAATAGATCCCAACCCGCCCGAGAGTCCTCAGCCATTGAACAGTCCACTCAGCCAGTCATCAGTTTCTCTCTTGATGTCGCGCACTAGGGTTTTCATCTTGTCGATCATGGCATGGATATTTTCTGCTTTTGATGACAGGTTGAGGCAGCAGAGTCCTTCAAATTCTTCACAGGGATCATTGTGCAGAAGGAGCAGGTAGTCTATGGCTGCCTGGTGGCTGTGGGAATTCAGCACATCCCTCTGGGATGTTCAGAGCTGCCGAGAGAACCCTTGGGGGGGGCTTGGAGGTCCTGGAATGTTGCCAAAAGCACCTGGTGGCTTGACTTTGACACTTTTAGGGATCTGCCACCTGTTTGTGAGGACATGGGAATCACTTGGGTTTGAATGGTTTGTTCACAGGGTGAAAAATGTAGATTTTAGGATTTTGGTACAGGGGGGTTTGGGAGACAAGATGGAGGATTCAGGCCCCGACCTCATGGTCTTTTCTTCTTCTGTTTGTCATCCATTTTCTGTGTGATGTTGGCACTTGGGGATTGGTTTAGAGTAGAAGCTCACTGTCTAACATAGGTGATGGGCATTGGGAGATAATTGTAAATATGTTATACGTAGTTTGTGGTATAAGAAGACACAGCCGCCCCATGGGCGGGCAGAATGCCTCAGATGATCCTGCTAAGCTGACCCCGTCAGGGCAGGAGAAAGAATTTTATAGATAAGAAATAATAAACAACCTTGAGACCGTGAAATGAAGAGCCCTGACTCCTTCTTTAAGCGCCAGGCTGGGAACAGAGACTTTCCAACCATTTTCGGGATCACTCAGGCCAACTAATGAGCCCGCACTTGGCGGTCCCTGGGTGGGCTCCAAGAAGACCCCAGGTGGGCTCCAAGAAGACACCCAGATGGGCTCTTGGCAAGCAGCCACACCACAGCCATCAGCCACTGAAATCCAGCCCAAGAAGAACAGAAAACAAGCACTCTCAAGGGAAAAATTTAAAAAGAACGTCTCGACCTCTGCCGAGAAGACTCGTTTCAAGCTCGATCCGGAAGGAGGAGGACCAGAAGCCGGCCTGGAGACTCCTCACCTGTGAGCTGCTGGACAGTGACCAGGGCAAACTCCGGACTGACCTTGGAGATGATTCAGCTTTTGGTAAGAAAGGTCAAAATTGAGAACACGGGGGGTACATGCTCCCAGGAATAACCCAACATCTGGGCAGCCCTACAGGGCATGCCAGTCACACACTCTGAAAAAATCTGTGGAAAAAGAAAAAAAGAGGAAAAAAAAAAGATAAAACGGCTTTGAAGCTTTTACCCCTAGAGTCCTGGGGAGGACAGGCGGAGGGGGTCGGAAGTACAGGGCAGAGGTGCCACGGTGGCGCAGCCGGGAGCAGCCCAGGAGAGTCGCAGACGCGGCCGTGGGGGCTGCGGGGGCCCGGTGGGGGGGCCACGAGAGGCGCGGGGAGATTCGCAGATACAGCGGGACCAGACGGAGTGGGGAGGGTTTTTTCCCCAGTTTGCAGAGGCGGTACGGACACCGGCCGAGCGGGGAACACGCACGGTGGTTGCAGACGTTGGCACGGAGCCAGAACAGGATCGGGACAAATGCAGTGCAGGTCGCAGGCAGAGAGAGGGCATTCCCGAAACCGTGCCTGCCTGGAGACGAGGGCAGGGAAGGCACGGTCAGGGCGGGAGTGCCTGCAGTCCCGTGACAGCACAGGCAGAGAGGGGCGTGGTCAGGGTGCAGAGGGTGCCCAAGGTACCACCCCTTCTCCGGTCCCATGGCAACGGGCAGCAGCCAGCGGCTAACCCCAGCAGCCAGCAGCCCGGGGAAGCCTCAGAGACAGCCGTAGGGGTTGCGGGTGCGGCAGGCATGACGGCGCGCGGCGGGTGCATGCACAATGGTGGCGGCCATGGCTGGCGCAGGGAACACGGGTTTTGATGCGATTTTTGCCAGCACAGCACTGGGGGCAGCAGTTATCTTAGCAGACGCGGTGCCAAAGCGGCGCGCGGGAGATGCGGACCCTCACACATTGCAGCGGGAATGCAGGCACACGCGGGCCAAGAGCTGTACACACGGGCACAGGGGCGTGGATACAGCGTTGGGGGAGGAGGGAGAGTCAGAAACAGACACTAGGGAAGAGACATTAAAGGTGGACCAGGATGGAGACAGTGATGTCTAGGGCGGTCCCGGCACCCTCGGCTCCGATTCCAGTGGTTCAAAGCTCTCCCATCCGAGAGAGACGTTTATGTATTCAGCCTTCAAATGTTAGCTCAGTCAAAAATCATGCAAACTCAGTTCCAACAACAGCAGCAGCCAGCACACAGTTCAGCCTTCATTAAAATCTCAAGTTGGAGATTTTTTGCAGGTGCAGCACGTGCTGTATGAAGCACACCGAGCTCCTCAACAGACCAGTGCCACAGGAGTGGAGGAAACAGTATTCACCAATGATCAGGTTTCTGATGCAAAAGATAAACATGTAAAAAGTTGTCCAAAAAACTAATGTAGAGTGAGAAAGCACCAGGCTTTTGCTCAAGATACAGAGAAAAAGGGGAAAACAGTGCAAATTAATGTTATTACAAATATGATATAAATGGAAATCTACTGTGAAAAATGTCTCTCAGGGAGAGAAACTATTATATAAAAGGAGAAGTATTGGTAATAATTCAATTACCTGGGATGTCTCTGAAAACAGAGCATTTGAGAGGTGTCGATCAGATCCCTTGTATGTGGGATCATCGGCTGATTCTTCAATAGTTCAGAGTTTAATTGGTATTGAATTTGTGATCTTTGTTATTTTGGATTTTATAGGTGATACTGACAGATAAGAATTGTTGTTAATGCTGTATAAATACTTTTAAAAGGTTGTCATAAGCCCTTCAGAATTTATGATAATAATTATTATCAAGGTATTGTTGTAATATTTACAGCCAGCTTTCATGTGCTTCATTATCTCTTTGTGTGATTATCTGCAGGACATGAGTCTCTTCAGAATCTTGTCTTTATATTTTGACTACTCATGTTTTTGGGGTTTCTTTTAAATCCAGATTGCCAGTTTTGTGGTTTTCTTCAGGTATTATTTCTTCAGTTATTATAGAGTATTGCAGCCGAGAATTCAAGAGGTTTGCTGTGTTTGAAGAATTTCTGTCCTGACAGAAGTTTTGGAGGGATTCAATTATTCAATGGTTTGATTGATCTTTAATCCTAAGGTTTCCTATTTATAATTGCTGTTTTTAAGAGTCTTGTTTTAAAAATGTATTGAGTGATCCATTAATTAGAGTTCGAATTCTGGCCAAATTCTAGCTCTAATTGAATGGAATGATTGAAAATTAGCCCAGATGTTTTCTGCATCAAAAAGTATTCAAGTCCTTTTGGCTTGGCGATTTGACAATATATGATACCTGAAGCTGTTTTCAAGGAGAGTTTGGAGAAACATGAATCCGGACATGAGTTCTCCAGTTCTCTGTTGTTTTAAGGTTCATCAGCTATCGCAGACTCTGGGATGACAGTTCAGTGTTGTAATAGTTGATTTTAGATGTATTATTGGTTGTGTGTATTATTTGATTGATTTTTAATTGTTGTTATCTTGTATTTCCCTATGCAGTATTGCATGGAAACTGGAACAGAACAGATCAATGTTTCATTTTCATATCAGGACCCATTTTTCACTTCCAAGATTTTGAGATAATCATCTAGTCCCTGTGGGGACGTAGATTTGTTTGTGTTTTAGCAGGTGCGGGGGTTCGGATAGATCTCAGTGAAGAATGTGAAAGTCAGGTGCATGAGAATGCTGACAAAAAGCATGGGCAAGGAAACACTGACCTTTCCACAAGCAGAAAAGAGAAAAGACACAGGGATGTGGACTGCACAGAAATTCCAGGTATTGTGCTTCGCCTATAAGAGGATTGTGGAAGGTTGTTTCATGATGAGGACGCAGTAATACCTGGGTGTCACTGGAACTTTGCCCCAGAGACAGGACTTTTTAATAATCGGTAAGGACAGAACAGCATCCTTGGACTTGTCATTTATCCTTCGATTGTTTCGGCAAATCAAGATGAAGAGCTGGCCAAAGCTCTTTGACCACCCCAGAGAACAGGTAACAAAGCTCTCTCTTTGCCACCACATGAGCGGAACAAATCATGCGGTGTTTGATCAGCAGGACTTCCCCTCTGGAGACCATGCCCATGGAATTCTCCAGTGTTCGTCATTCAGAAGAAAACTTCAGGCTCATGGAGACTGCTGCATGACTTCAGGAAGATCAGCGAAGTCTTCAAGGACATGGGACTGCTTTGACAGGGACCTCTTTCACTCTCAGTGATTCCCAGATTGGCCACTTGTGATCACTGATCTCAAGGACTCTTTCTTCAGCATCCTGCTCCATCCAGATGATGCTCCTCCACTTGCGTTCTACGTCCCAAGCATCAACAGGGAGGAGCCTCTGCAAAGGTACCAACACAACAGGAGCTGCAAGAAGCTCGTGACTGTGTGATTGCAGAAGGTGCAGAAAGCAGGACTGGAAATCAATGTTTCCAAGATTCAGAAGATTGCACCATGGAAATATCTAGGGTGGAAGATCTCGAAACAAACAATAAGACCGCAGAAGATGGAAGTCAGCTCCAAAATCAACAATTTGCATGACCTACATCAGTTTCTCAGAGAAATCAACTGGATGAGACCAACCTTGAAGATCGCAAACAATGACATCCCAAAGGCTCAATCTTTTGAGAGAGAAAAATTTGACAATGACATCAAATCTCCCAGAACTTTTACACCTGAAGCGCAGAAAGAACTCGAGAAAGTTACAGAAGTCTCAAAAGACGATCCTAAGGGACCTGGAGATGGCATCCCAAATTATCATAGAAGCAAGGACAAGGTTGCTGACAATGTCAGGCAGGAATTTTTCTGCAATTCATTTACCACTGAAGAAGAATTATTTTCACTGGGCAGTGTAGAAATCAAAAGACTTGTTAGTAGCATTGTTAAGGTAGCCAGGAATTTGCATGATTCATTTTCCAGGTCACAGATTGCTGAAATTAAAAACATGTTATAGGGAAAAACCAAGAATAAGTAAGGAACCATTGGATGGGATAACAGTATTTGCTGATGGTTCAGGAAAAATTCACAAATCAGTAAACCTGTGGCAGAATTCAGTCAAGGGGAATGGGGCTCAGATGTAAAAATAGTCCAAGGTTCACCACAGATTGTGGAATTGGCAGCAATTGTCAGGGTGTTTCGATTGTTCCACCAACCTCTAAATCTAATCACAGATTCAGCATATGTTGCAAGTATGGTCAGACAATTGGAGGGTTTACTTTTAAAAGAAACAAGCAATAACATCTTATATTCATACTTATCATGTATGAAAACACTGCTGAAAAACAGGGAACACAAATATTTCATTACTTACATTAAGGCACACTCGACCCTGGATTTTCAGCAGAAGGGAAAGCCCAGGCGGACAAGCTAACCATGCCCATTTCACAGACATTACTGGATATTTTTGAGCAGGCAAGGTTGAGCCATGCATTTTTTCATCAAATGCACAAAGTCAGGCAAAGGAAATCATTAGCGCTTGCCCAAATTGTCAGCTTGTGCAGCCACCTGCATTCACAGGAGCAGTCAATCCGAGAGGATTGCAAAGCCTCCAGCTGTGGCAAGCTGATGTCATTAAATATCCATCTTTGGGAAGCTCAGAAATATCCACGTCTCAATTGATACATTCTCAACAGCTCCTTTTTCAGAACCCAACTCACCAGTTTTCAGGCATTTTTTCTAACATTACCCAGGCAAAACTAAGGCAGAATCCTTTAGCTTTGTTCAAAAATCCAGAAACAGGACAGATTGAAGGCCCTCTCAAACTAATCACGTGGGACAAGGTTTTAGCTTGTGTTTCCACAGGGTGAGGTCTGAAGAGGGTGTTGGCGAGACATGTGAAGCCCTACAGGACTCAGACGCAGGAAGACACGGATCTCGGAAATGAAGAGACGAGCACGCAGACAGAGGCAGAGGACAAGACTTTGGACGTCTCCTCAAACAACTCATAAAGGGATCAAGGACTTGGGACTTTTCTCAGGGGCTTGGGTGTCACAGCATGGCAGAGCTTCTCACAAGGAAGTGAAGTCATGACCTTGAGATTCGATCAGGTACTGCTCATGTGCCTCATTTTTCCATCTATTGCCTCAGGCAGTGGAGCATATTTGCCCATGGTACTGCCAAAACAAAAGGTTTGGGAAGCTTTGGCCAATGCAGTGAGTTTACACAGCATCTGCTTTACATATTCAAGGCCAGAGAGACCATTCTCAACATGTCTGGTGGGTTTGCCAGTGAATGAATGGCCAATTCCAAAAAATACTTCTATAAAGATTTCACAGGTCATTTTAAATCCTGTGAATGAGTGGCATCTTTGGACACAGTTCCTCCCTGTGGCTCCTTTCGAGCCTCAGGAACAGGAAATTCTTGGGACAGCAAAAATTAATTTTGTATAAAATTCAAACTTCTGAAAATAACACACACAAAAATAAGCCAATTGATGTCAGTCCAATTCAACCTTTTTATAGAAATGTGTCTGCTTGGTAAACAATACACCAAGGTGACAGCCAAAGCATCACTCCAGGTTGCAGTACAGTTACCACAGGCAATCTTCTTTCATTTGTGGGGACAGAATTTGGTTTGTTATCCCTGCAAATTTCAAAAGGCAGTCCATGCAGCATTGGGAGAATTATTTCATTGCTAACACCCAATTTGAGAATTTTTGAAAGAGCAAACACATAAGGGGAAAAGATCAATGGAACAATACAGTCCAAATTGTGATGATGATGTGCACACATGGGGCAAGGCTTGGAGAACTGCAGTTGCAATTTTCTCCCCACAGGCAGCATTAGGGGTGGCCTTGACTCAGTTGGATCCTATGGGTTGCTGGCTGAGCAAGCATGCTTGAGCTGTTTCTTTTACACTGAGTGAAATGTTAACAGACATCAGCAGTGTAAGATGAGCAACTCTTCAGAACAGAGCAGCAATTGACTATCTGCTGCTGGCACATGAACATGGGTGTGCAGAATTTGAGGGGATGTGCTGCATGAACATGTCAGATCATTCAAAATTGATTTATGAAAATATAAAAAGGTTACAAGAAAGTGTTAACAAACTTGGGGAGGTCACTGGATCCTGGATGGATAATGTGGTTGGATTTTTTAACCTTTCACTGTTGTGGAAGGGACTTTTAAAAGCAGGTTGTTACATTTTGATAGGGCCTGTGGTTCTTCTGCTCATTTTATCATGCATCTTTGTGTGAATGCAGCGGGCCATGAGTCAAGTTACAAAGAAGTGCTTTTGTGCAAGAGAAGGGGAGATGTGGGAATTCAGCACATCCCTCTGGGATGTTGCCAAAAAGCACCTGGTGGCTTGACTTTGACACTTTTAGGGATCTGCCACCTGTTTGTAGGGACATAGGAATCACTTGGGTTTGAATAGTTCATTCACAGGGTGAAAAATGTAGATTTTAGGATTTTGGTACAGGGGGTTTGGGAGACAAGATGGAGGATTCAGGCCCCGACCTCGTGGTCTTTTCTCCTTCTTCTTGTCATCCATTTTCTGTGTGATGTTGGCACTTGGGGATTGGCTTAGAGTAGAAGATCACTGTCTAACATAGGTGATGGGCATTGGGAGATAATTGTAAATATGTTATCGTGGTTTGTGGTATAAGAAGGCACGGCTGCCCGTGGCATGGGCAGAATGCCTCAGACGATCCTGCTAAGCTGACCTCGTCAGGGCAGGAGAAAAGAATTTTTAGATAACATTAAACGACCTTGAGACCGCGAAATGAAGAGCTCAGACTCCTTCTTTAAGCACCGGGCTGGGAACAGAGACTTTCCAACAATTCTCGGGATCACTCAGACAAACTAATGATCCCACAGAGAAGGACAGTTCTTTTCCATAGGAAGGAAAGTACAGAGGCCCATGGTTTGGAAGGCAGGTGAGAGCCTCAGTAGGTCAAGGCCAACTAGACTTGTCAGTAATAGCAGATTTTGGATCTAGGAAATTTTGGAGGTGGAAACCCAATCTCGACCATGGGCACCTGGAGAAGCGGGACAGTTCATTCCCATGGGAAGGAGAGCATGGAGCCTCCACAGTGTTTTGGAGACAGATGAGAGGTGACCATTGTGAAACTACTGCCAGCCAGACTTGTCCTGGCAATATTCCTATGGGAAGAATCCCTGGATATAAGGAAATTTGGAGGTGAAATCCCAATTCTGGCCATGGGTGCCTGGAGCAGAAGGAATAGTTCTTTTCCATTGGGAAGGAAAGCACAGAGCCCCAGTGTTTCAGCAGTAGATGAGAAGTGACCCTCAACATGCAAATGTCACTTGGACCAGTCACGCACCCCATGGGAGGCCAAACCAGCCAGACCCTTTCTGTGTTCCCTTGGTTTTATGGGGCTCCATAGTGTCACAATGGTGCCTTGGATCCATGGGGCCCCGCAGTGTCATCATGGTGACTTGATTCCTTGGGTTCCAACAGTGTCACAATGGCCCCTTGATTACAAGAAGACCTGCGGTGTCACACTGGCCTCCAGGTTCAGTGGGGTCCCACAATGCCACAGTGGCCCCTAGGTGTCATAAGGCCCCACAAAGTCACAATGGTCCCAAGGATTCCCTGAGGCCGTGCAGTGTCACAATGGTCCCAATGATTCCATGCCAGCAGGCTGGGGGCTGGAGGTGGCAAAGTGTTCATTTTGTCAAAAAAATAAATTGGTTTTTTTCCATGAGTCATCATTGGAATGTTTCATCCTTTTCCAAGCTTTTGGCCTCCTGTGATAAATGGGGTGGTTCATGCTAACAAAATTGTCATTATTTCAATATTTTTGGAAAATAATTGGAAAGGTATCCATGATTAATCTTGTCATAGCCAGACCCTTGGTTTGTAGATGATACATGTGTCAAAAGATACAGGATTGGAATGGAGTTTGATGAACAAAAGTAGGAAGACCCCAAGTCAGAATTGGCATCAAGACAAAGTTAGGAGTGCTCTCCATGACCGGCTGAGGCCTCACATGAATAACCTTGGGGACAATTCAGACAGGTGTCTAAAATACAGTTGTGGCTATAAAATAATGCTTAGTGGAACAAAAAAAAAAAAAAAAAAAAAACACAGGCTTGGGGCACAGGTCACAATGTTCTGTTATGTTTGCC